>VZRU01011522.1:0-18935 GCA_013398155.1 Pedionomus torquatus
GGGGGGGGGGGGAGAACATCCCAAAGAAAAAAAAAAATATCAGAACAAAATCAGAAATCTAGGTTTAGTTCAAGCATCAATAACTACTTAGTTCACTATACATACCTATTTATCCTTCAGGATCTGGACCTGGCAAAAAATGCTTAAAAGGTTTAGTTTTGCAAGATACAGATCTGGTGTGTGGTAACTTCCTACTCTGAAAAGCCCTATGTGGTTTTTAACTTTTGCTTCCAGCAACACTGGAAACCTATGAGGGTTTCAGGAATACATCCCTATAGCTGAGCTTAGTGTTTCCTAGTTTTTAAAACTCTTTCTGAAGTGCTATGCAGCTCTGCACTTTCTGTGATATATTACATAAAGTATTTGTTCATTAAATTACCTCAAAATTATCAGCTAAAATCAATGTGCATTTACAGTGAACAGTAACAAATCTGGGATACAAGGATAAGGATGAACAGCATAAGTGCAGAGCTGAAAGTATGAAAGAGAAGTGCAGGATAGTTGAGTAGCTGTCATCTGAGACTGCTGATATAACAAGAGGTTAGAAGATTAGTGAGAAAGTAGGTCTTGCAACACCTGACAGTCAGCAAGCAGGTGTATGTCCTATCTTCTACATATAGCTGCTATTTAGGTGAATATGGTGGGTGCTCAACTCATGAGGGGTGACTTACTGTAGCAAAGCGTTAGAGAACTCTGGTTTTCACATATAGGGGAATGCTACAGTTTCTGACATAATAAATCTAACACAGGAGACAGCAAACCCTGGAAAAGAGACAGACTTATCACTTCCAGATGCTGCTCTACAGCCAACTTGTGGTTTGTCTCCAGTGATCTCGTGGGTCAGCATGCACCACATCAACCACTACCAACTGAAGGGATCGGTTCCTTCTCCCCGGCTGCAGCTCCACTGGAGTTGAGAAAATCTTGCCAAACTAGAGTGATGCTTAGCCGTATGGCTAAACACATGATCCTGGGAAGCTTTATATCACAGAGCTTTTTAAGGTTATTGGCAGGGATCAACTTTGCAATTCATCTTTGGGGACATCTTCAAGAGTCTCTTCTCATGATGTATCTGAAGGAATTTCTGTAACAGCAGAAACTATAAAACCATGATTAAGGCAGTAGTGTGGGAAGTTAGTGCACCTAATCAAAATTGGACTCAAAAGGTCCAGCAGGAAACAAGATTAGGTGATAAATCACTTTTTATTGCAAATTTTAAAAAAAGAAAAGAAAGAAAGGAGGAAAAATTCAATAAAAACGTCTAGCTCAAGCAATCAGGAGTAATAGTCCAAGAAATGGTTGCACCCAAATTGGGTAAGTCAAACAAGGGCATAAATCTGAGAAGTTAAAGTAAATACATGTGAATAAAAGTACATAAGATTTTTAAATTAAATCAGAAAATCATGTGTTTAATTCTGAAGGGAACTGCATGTGCCAGAATATTGAGTTATACATTGCTTTATTGAAGAGTAGGTCAAGATCTTATCAGCTGTATTATGAGGAATGTCAATAAAAGGCTATGCAATGATAAAATGTTTAATTAAAAATGAACATTGTGCAACATATGAACTCTTTGTATTAGACAGTAAAAGGAGTCAAACGTATTATGTTCTCCCAGTTACAAATTGCACTGAATCATTTTCCCTCCATCAAATATTCTTATCACTATGAAATCTTGTATAAAAATAGATTTATTTATATTGGCTCCTTTACAAATCACTTTCAGATTATCTGCCTCCAGGGTTGTTCAGATACTTTGAAAATCTAGGACAACTGTGATGAGAAGAACACTAGGGTCTTGTTTTCTTGGTACTCTTCCAGTTGAGTTAGTGGTATGCTTTGGCAAATTAATTAACAAAGCGAAGGCTTAATCCTGATTCAGTGTGTTGATCAAAAAGTAACAGGAACTAGCAAGATTAAATATTTCAGTTTATTACTTATATAATATACATGCACACAACATGTCCTAAAGATCTCGTAACAAATCAGTAGTGAAGGTAACAAGCCGTGAAACTAGGAAAAGCATGCAGAATTAAATGCAGCAATACTCAGGGTAGTCAGACATCATGTTTCCTCCCTAGTGAAAATAATCTTACTTACCCACCCCCTCTGCAATGCTAACGATCTTAAACAAGAGGAATTGCCAATGCAAATGCGCTTATCAATGGAGGTAATGTCTCAGCGAGGGATTTCAAGATGGAAAGTATGTTTTTGACATAGTTTTGCAGGAACGAAGGAAAATGCAGGGAGCATAAAACTGTAAATTAGCACCATAGGACTAAGCAATAAATGTCTTCATACATTCATGGCCCTTCCCTCTGGCATAACTTTGTATAACAAAGCATAAAAGAGTATTCTTATAGATGCTTTGGACAGAGGACTTTTTAAAATATTTCTACCAGCCAGCTTCAAACCCCCAATGTAAACAGAGATGCATGCATACATAAGTATACGCACACATACACTGCACAAAATTTTTTTGGCTGTAATTCTAAAGAGTCAGCCTGTACTGGGAGGGTTTTTAATGAAAAGCATTGTATATTTCCTAAAATAAGGTCTGCCACTAGAATGGAACTGCCAATAGGAGCTTATGAATGACCTTAACAAACCTGAGATACTGAAACAGAGAAATCAAATAAGACATCAGATGAGAGCATACTCAGCATTTTTATCTGTCCCAAAGCAATTAATATTTGCATCAAGAAAATATCCCAGAATGAGAAAAAGCTTTTGATGTCACATTCATGTTTTTGACAATCAATATTTAGCTTTATATGTCACAGACCAATTTTCATATAATCTTATGCTTGTTCTGTACAATGAGTGGAATACTCAATTGGAGAGGTGGGCCCAGATGAACCTCCTAAGGTTCAATGAGAGCAAGTGCAGGGTTCTGCACCTGGGCCGGAACAATCCTCATTATCAGTACAGACTAGGGGATGAGGTATTAGAAAGCAGCACTGAGAAAAGGGACTTGGGTGTGCTGATGGACAAGAGGCTGGACTTGAGCAGGCAGTGCGCACTTGCAGCCCAGAAGGCCAATCACAACCTGGGCTGCATCAAAAGATGTGTTGCCAGCAGATCCAGAGAGGTGATTCTGCCACTTTACTCAGCTCTGGTGAGACCCCACCTGGAGTACTGTGTGCAGGTCTGGAGCCCTCAATATAGGAAGGATATGGACCTGATGGAGCGGGTCCAGAGGAGGGCCATGAAGATTATCAGGGAGCTGGAGCACCTCTGCTATGAAGATAGGCTGAGGGAGCTGGGGTTGTTCAGCCTGGAGAAGAGGAAGCTCCTGGGAGACCTAATAGCTGCCTTTCAGTACCTAAAGGGGGTCTACAGGAAGGTTGGGGAGAGTCTGTTCACAAAGGCCTGCTGTGATAGGACAAGGGGCAATGGATTTAAGTTGGAGAAGAGTAGATTTAGATTGGATATTAGGAAAAATTTCTTCACTTTGAGGGTGGTGGAACACTGGAACACGTTGCCCAGGGAGGTTGTTGAGGCCCCTTCCCTGGAGGTGAGGCTCAATGAGGCCCTGGGCAACCTCGTCTAGTTTGGGGTATCCCTGTGACTGTGGGCAGGTCAGACTAGATGACCTTTGGAGGTCCTTTCCAGCCTGGATGATTCTATGATTCTATGAATAGAGTAGAGCAAAGAGCAGTTAAACAGCATATCAACTGATAGGAAAGAAAAATTATGTACAAAGAATTCTGATGCCCTTTAGTACAAATTTCTGTAAGTTATAAATGACCTGTCCATTGCAATACATTCTGCAACTGTAAGGGTGTGACAGTGTATTGCTAAAGCATGAGTAACACTTAAGAATCCCTCATCACCCATGGGCAACAATATGGTTATCACATCAAAACAGTTGGTAAAGAAAAATCCACAATACGCTCAAGGAAAAAGCTTGTGATCATAGAAACAGGCAATATTAAACAGCTACTAAGTGATCTAGTCTTTCTCTTAAAGTTAAGCCTTGTTTCTTGCAGTCCATTTTATAGCCTTCAACAAGCAGAATAGCTTTAGATTGTTTCTTACCTGTAGGATTGCCACCCCATCCTTTGGGAAATTATTCTGAAGTCTTTTCTCTCTTTTTATCAGATAGTATTTCCTGAGAGTCAGTCCATAATTACCCCTAACAATAATGTCATATTTAAGGACAGAAAAATATAGGTATAGAAGTATGTTTTTCTTTGAGCATAGGATCCCTCAAATCAAGTACAAATAAACTTCAATAAGAAAGAATTATTATCTAAGAAGCAGATTTGGTAGTAATATTAAAAACTAAGTCCTCAGAGGAGGCCTAGAGAGAGGCATTAATAGAACAAATTCTTCACCAGGAACCAGCAGAGATTCCCAGGGTCATGGCCTTGCTGAAGTTAAGAGAAAATCTCCTACTGATTTCAATGGGGCCAGTATAGTGTCCCCATATTTTATTCATAGTATATCATCACAAATGGAAACTACAAATGAAGCATCATGAGGCGATGTGCCTATAATTCGTAATGTTTTCTTCCACCGTAATAGCCAAGACCTCTCCCTGAACTCCAACGGAGGCAAATTAGTTCCACATGTCAGATACCAACCATAATATTTTCCCTCACTTGGTACACAATGAGGGGATGCAGTACAGCATAGAGCAATTAATACATTTCTTTTTGTGAAATAATGCATGACAGAACAACTCAGAAAAGATGTCGCTCACTTGAAAGTGGTGAGTTGCTAGCCCATGAAGAGCAGAAGCAGGAAAGGCAATCAGTGAAAAATAAGTCAAATTATTTTTCTGTCTTATTTAAGATGTAAGATATCTAAGGCTGTCTTACAACTTCCTAGTGCTTGCCTTACTTGCTTCATTTGAACCATTCTTTCTTTGCAGGTCTCCAAGTACCCCCACTTACAACATCACCTCTGAATCTGGGATTACAATCTATTACGATACAAACTGAAAAAGGCCATGTTGTATGGTTCCCTGCAATAGAAATCCAATATATAGGGTAGGACTGCTAAGCATAGGCAACTACTGCATTTTGCATACCCCCCAGTATCCTGCCAAAGGCTCAGCTGCCATTCCAGATGGTTGTTGGTCTATTGCAGGTTTTGTGTCATATTTACCAGTCCCATGTTTAAGTAACAAACTCTCACCTCAATATGTCTTTTACCAGTGAGAAAACAGTAAACTGGAACCAATGCCTTTAGGCAGTATCTCTTCATTGCATTGCATTTTAACCAGAGATGATGTGCATAAATAACATGCAAACATTTCTCAAAATCACCCTCATTAAACCCTTCTATTAGGAAAGAACCTCAGCTAAAGAGAGCTAATTAAGATATATATTGTTTCGGATAACCCGTGCACAGGGACTACAGAGTATACTTGTAGTCACGGGTAACAGTCACAATATCCCAAGAACGCTATGGAACAAAACTGAGACTTATGAAAGAACTCATAGAACATTGAACCCCATATAAGACCTAGATGTATTAAGAGCTCTGTTCAGTGGATACAAACACAGAGGAAACCACCAAAACCACATGATCCTCTCCCAGCAAGTCTCTTTCCCAGCTTCTTCACTTCAAAGCTTTTCATATATATATATATATTTTTTGCTTTCCTAGCTCCAATTTGCTGCTATTTCAATAGTCTTTAAAAGTACAAGCAATTAATTTTGTCCTGTATAGAAATCATTTATATTATAGACACTATTTTTTCTCACAATCAATGATAGAAATCAAAATATATCCTTTTGTTTCCTAGTTTCAGTTGTTAATCATGAATGGTGAGTTTTGCTGCAGCGCAATGGTGATATCTTGAAAACATCTTCTGCTGATAATTTTAGAGGTACAATCAAGTAATAGCAGCAATAGCTATGAGATCAGTAACATTTGTCCAAAATTTTTAAGACTTAAAGTACCTGTTTGACTTCATTTATATTAAATAGGAAAGTAATTATGAACTTGAACATCAAGCCATGCCCTTGTGGAAAAGAACGAAACCTACCTTGTTCCAAGAGATTTCCTCCATTTCCCAGTACGATTCGGTGTTGCATGTGGCATCAACAGAAGAATGGGACATCGCACCAGACAGAAGGTGGTGTCTATAGAAAATGTTACTTTCCCGGCCTGTAACCAAAGACAATGCACAGTTCTTTCAGAACCACTACCTCTCTAAAAACATTGCATTGTGTAATTCCAAGATTATTGTTGTTCAATTAATCACTATCAAATCTGATCTTTTACAAGGGAAAAAAAAAAAAAAAAAAAAAAANTCAACCTGGCAAACTAACTCAACATGACATGTAGAGTTCAGGTCATGTTTTTATGGGTTATGCATCATCATCAGCAAACTTGGTTGAGTGTATAAATATAATAAAATGTCTTTGAAAAACTGATTTTCGCCATTTACAAGTAAAGATACTGTTACTTTGGTTTATGAGCTTTCTTTTATTTGCCAAGTATCCAGTATACAATAGAAAGTTGAATACCATAGCAACAGTTCCAAAATATGCAGCAATTGGAGATGTGTGAAGATAAACATTGTAGAATTAGACATAAGTGAACTAAAGAGGTCTATGTATGGCAAATTGAAGGTCACATTACTGGAATTTCACTAATTAACCAAAGTGGAAACTGACTTCTGTTCCTAAATCCAAATGGGCTTGTATACACCCAATAAGGACATACACAGAAAGGGAAGTGGAGAAGGTGGATTTGATTATTAAAGAACAAGTTGAGACTACAAGGAATACAAACCCCACTTATATATATATATACAATATACGTATATATAAAAGTTATAAAGCTTATTTTTAGGCATTTTATTTTCACGGTCACCAGCAGATGTTGAGCCAAATTCAAGGTAGCTTGCAAACATACATAACTTCTGTAGAGTAGCAATCAAGCTTACAAGGGACTAATTTAATTTTTTACTGTGTACAGTACCAATGACTTAATATATCCCTTACCCTCTTTGTTTGGAGTAGCAGAACTTCACTAGCACTCTGTTTTAACTAAAGGTATGCAGCCTACAGCTAAAGTACAGCATTTTAAGGCAAAAAGAAAATGTCTTGCAACAAAGTGTCTTTCTGAGTTTGAAGTTTTTTTAGTGACTAAAGACAGAAAATAAATATTTTCAGTATTTTGTTCTAAGAAGTTTGTAAACCAAGTGCCTACCTGCAGAACCCAAATAAAATGTTTTCCTTATAATTGGTGTATTTGATAATTCAATTATTATTTCTCTAAGGCAAATTCATTTTTCAGTTGAGAGTAATACATATTTTAGGTACACAAAAATACAAAAAGCAATTGATCTCAGTACAGTATACACCCCTTAACCTCAAGTGTTGAATAATGTCTATGTATTTATCGTGTCTGGGTATCTACTTATACAGATACATACATGATTACAAGACCAAGCTTCAAGAGACTCAGGTCAAAATGTCAGCCATGCAGGTATTGTAGAGGAGTAGGTCCAAACAAGAAAGCATGCCTGGTGTGCTTCTAATTGGTTTCCTTTATTAACATACATAGAAATCCCCACAGGGAAAGCCATGTACAGCTAAAATTATTGGGTTTCAACTACTCTTTGCATAATGTTGTTAACCCTTGAAGTACAGATTTTAATGCAATCAGGCACTGGCATTTTTGTTTTCATTATGCAGTTTATGGAATACATTGAAATTCCAGTCCCTCAACTGGTAGCCATTCAGTACAAAACTCAATAGTTGCAGCACAATATGACATTCTCCTTCACACAGTTTCAACCTGGTGAGAAAAAGGTACATAACTATGTAAACCCCACAAAATTAGTCTTTCTACAATTACTTTGCATAACACAGTGTACCAACTCACTTTCACAGCAGTGGTTAATCTTTGCAACAGGCATAGGAGAACTACCTGAAACATCCACTACTGCCCTAAAAAAACAAATCAGAGCTTTCAGAGGGTAAACACTTACATAGAATGTTTGAAACAAATTAATCTGTGCCAAGGAACTCTGGTGAGACCTGCTTTATATATGCTGAAATGCAGTCCCACCAGCACTCTTTACTTCATAGCTGAGTAAACATTGCACTTAATACATAAAATATGAAGATAAAATATCAGAGCCCATAGAATAAGAAATTATAAGGTATATTCAAAATTATAAAGTGTAAGTCTTTAATAAGGGACTATAGCACACCTATCTCAAATCAACATCTTGTGGAGAGTCAGAAGTAGAGCTACAATGGAGGTCAAAACTTTTGCTCCTAAGCAAAATAAAACCAAAGTCTGTGAGAGACAACAGACCTCATGAGAGAGGGAAAAAATATCAAAACAAAATCTTATGATTTGAGACATATTATATGCTAAGTTATCACAGTTCTTCTCTTGGACAGGGAACAAGAATAACTTCTTATTTAAGGTAAGCGTAATAGGAACAAATTGCTATAAAATATCTATGTCCTGATGTCTTCCATAGCAAAGTGAAAGAGTAAAAATATACAATTAATAAAATTCACGTGCTAAAATAAACATATAACATCTGAATTTGCTATTGTCAAACTAAGAAAATATTTTTGAGCCATCTTTGGTAACTACCTGAAGTAGCTATGGCAATAATTTGAACATCTTAAACCAATATCTTTCTGTTGGATAAAAGGAAATGTTTCTATCCTCGCTTTTGTGACACCATTACAGCTTCCTTGATGTGTCATTTTGCTAAAATACTCCTTCAGAATTCAATGTCTTGACAGCAGATAATTTACAGGCTGGTGATGAAAGTAAGGGAACAAACAAGAGCTGAGAGTTTATGAAATACAGAAAGTGAACCAAGGTGTTGTCTCCTTCCTTCTCCTTTCAAATGGCAATAGGCTAAGTCCAACCTCCTCTTTTTTCATGTGTTATTTTGCTTTTTTTTTCTTTTTTCTTTCCCAACATTAAGAAACACTAGAAACCAGAACACAAATCACTTCCTCCCAAATCCTGCCACTAAAAACGTCTACAATGCTCCAATACAATTTCCAAAATCATTTGGGTAGTGCCATTTTGGTGTTTCTAAATATAACTCTGACAATATAACTACTGGCTAACCCAAGAAGCAAGTCACTAAGATTCTAAAGACTTTTTATTTCCTTATTTCACCAGTATTACTGCCTGAAATCCATTTTGGTACCATCCAGAATCTGTTGGATTGCTGAATTTGCTTAAGAATACATGTTCTTTTTAAAACTGGCAACCTAAACTTTTGAGCTGACTTCCATTGGATGCTCAAGAATCCTGCACGGAAAGGCTTAATGAAATTACATCTATTATCTTCACTGGAATATCACTAATTGAAGCAGAAAGGATGCAACACTAAGTGTGCACAGTTAAAGATGATATTTAAAGTAGGACTGAATTCTCTTCCTCAGAGATGCATCCCAGAACTGGTGCTCATCAAGATGTGACATTGTTGACTTGAATTTATAACAATGCAACAAGGCCTTTGAGCTCCCATCAGCTGAGCTTTTATTTCTGAGAAACAAGACTTCACTGACTGGTGGTAGGATGGTTCTTGGATTCCATCATCTACTTTGCTTTCAACATAAGTTTTTCCTTGTCTAGAGTCATGAAAAGCAGATACTATGATAGTATGGTGATATGAACAAAAGTATTCTGTTTCATTTTAAGGCATGCACAGATTTTTGTGCAGGAAAAATTCAGGAACATAAAAAAAAATAATCACAATCTGCAAAGTTATAAAAAGTCTATAATTTCAGTGCTGCAATTTAGCATGATCAAGTTGTGAACATAGTATTTTATGTGAATTAATAGTTGCTCTGATTCTATTTTTGTAAAATGAAACTTCAACTCCTTCTTCCTGTTTTTTTAATTTTTAAAATATATACCAATTTCTTTCACTGACCAAGATCTAGACGGCTAAAGTACTATTCTTGATCTTCAAAATCTCTGGAGTTGATTTGAAAAGACACAGCTGGTCCCCAAACCTTTGAAAATTTTTGGAATAGAGCTCAAAAATAGAATTTTCAAGCATTTGAAAATATTTCCTAGATGTGACAGTTTGCTCTGAGAAAGGTCACTTCTCTTATGTTATTCAGTCAGAAGAAGTGCTAGGATTCTTTACCAAAGGTGTTTGAGCCAGTGTGACAAGTAGAAAAATAATAAAGAAACTATATATGGAATCATTTCTAGATAATATACTTGATCCTAGACCTACCACAGTCTAAAGAAACAAAAAAAAATCTATTGACTCTCAGGACAACACCTGAACGGTGGTGTTTTTTTCCCCTTCTCATAAAGGACTGATAACTAATGCTATTAATATGGTAAGGATATTAACTCTCTAAGTACATTTATTACCCCTTCAGCCTTTGTATTTTCTGTATTACACTTAAAGAATGGTTTATTGTTATAATTACTATGATTTAAAAATTAGAATATCAAAGACAGAGATGTTTGTTGTGCTGAACGGACATTAAGTGAGAGATTCACAAAAGCAAAAAAAGACTAGAAAACTTCTGTGAACTTTGGGTCTATTTTCCTTTTGAAAACCCCCTCTGCAATTGTCATTTGCTGACATTCAGTTTCATGACAAAATGAATTTGAAATTAATTTTTCAGCAGCCACACTTCTGGCACAGGGTATTTGTCACCCTAACAAATGTGTACTAGAATTACTCTATACTGTACAAAGCTTCCCCAGTAGCTTCACACCAGAGCAGATCACAGAGAATTATCGGATTTATTATCCTTTTATTGATCTCCTTGAGGCATTTGGATGAACTGATTCTGATATGCTACTCCTTAGACATATTAGATAGATAAGTTAACAAATTCCAATGCAGCTGACTGTGACCAGGTCAATATCTCACAGGAAGTTCTTGTTCACATATACCCAACACTTAACACGAGCATGTCTTTTCTATCTACAGCTGTCTTTTGATACACAAAACAGACTACAAACAGAGGAATTTAAAGAACCCTAATTTTGTCTTTTGAATTTAGACTATATTTGTGGCTTAATAATATGCTGCTTTGTATAAATAATTTGAAAGGTATCCATTATTCTACTGTTATCTAACTATCAAAAGGAAATGTGTCTTCAGAGCTGAATCATTCTTACATTACCACTTTTTGCTTTTAAAAACGTCAACTTCTGACAAAATGGACTGTCTTCTGCAGGATGTTTTATTTTGAATTGTGGAGCAGAACAAAAGGAAGGACATTTAGTAACTTTTTAAGAGGCTACATGATCAAACCTGGCAAGGGAATGTGTGACTTACCACAGCAGATTCAAAGCCTGACAAAACTGTTCACTAACTATGCCAAATGCATCCCACGCTTCCAAAGCAGAGAAAACTGCCCTCATCCTACTGCCCAGTAATAATGGATTCCTCCTATTTTACCATTAGTCAAGAGCACTTATACCCTACAGAGACCACGGATATGTCCAGCCTAGGACTATGCATTCTCTAAACCTGGAGTCTGACCCTCAACTGGCCTCTCACTCGATCTGTAGGAGCCACCCAGCACAAATATCCCAAAATCTCAGGTCTCCTCCTGGCACAGCAGGCTGGGTTGCCTCACACCTGTCACTTGGACTCATGGGAGGCCAAGCAAGCCAGAGCTCTGAGGCCACCGTACAGTAAGTGGCAACCACTAGCTCAAACGCTCCCATGTCCAGGAATGGAAGAGATTGTATCAGCTCAGGCAAAAGGAGGATGAGTCCTCCTTCTCCTTTCTGTCCCTTCAGCAATGCCCTAAATCAAAGCAAAGGTTAGGAGGGAGGGAAGAAGAAAACACAGAAGTCCTTGGTGTGCTTCTCAGACACCTGTCTTAAGTTAGGCAATAGGGAATACTAAGGACAGCACTTAATTCCACTTCTTTTACAGTTTATTAAGGACTGTAGAAGGCACCTTTACTGATGAGATGATGCCTGCAGAGACTGCTCTTGTGGTTCCTTCCAGCTTACTTTTTTTTCTTTAAAAGTCATGCCAAACATGCAAGAGGAAAGACAACACCATGGGAATGCTGCTCCTCCAACCCTTTTTTCTTATTTTAAATACAGAAATATAATTATTAGACCAGTTTCTCAAACAGTATGAAAGTGGAGCCATTTCTTTCCTGCGTATGAAAGGGTTAATACACACAAGCCCCTTTTCAAGGAAATACCCCAGCTGCCAGGCTATAGGTGATCCTGGCTACATCTTGGTATTGAGGACCTGATGCCCACACTATGAACATTTCAACTTCAGTTTGCTTCTGCCCAACTGTAAAGCATCTCCCACATTAGCTTCATCTGAGATGAAACAGTTTCACGTGCTCCAAGATACAATGCACAATAAATAGAAACGATTTTTTCTGCAACTCTGTTTCACATGCATGCATATAAACTACTTCTGAAGGCCCCACCTCGAGCACTGTGTCCAGTTTTGGGCCCCCTACCACAAGAAAGACATTGAGGTGTTGAAGCGGGTCCAGAGAGGGACAACAAAGCTCGTGAGGGGTCTGGAGCATAAGCGCTATGAGGAGAGGTTAAGGGAGCTGGGATTGCTCAGCCTAGAAAAAAGAAGGCTGAAGGAAGATCTTCTGGCTCTCTACAGCTCCCTGAAAGGAGGTTGTAGAGAGGGGGGAAGTTGGTCTCTTCTCCCAAGTCACAGGCAATAGGACAAGAGGAAATGGCCTCAAGTTGCATCAGGGGAGGGTCAAATTGGATATAAGAAAAAATTTTCACATTGAAAGCGTTTTCAAGCATTGTAATGGGCTGCCTAGGGGCATGGTGGAGGCATCATCCATGGAGGTGTTCAAAAGATGGGTATATATAGTGCTTAGTGAAGTGGTTTAGTGACGGGTTGTTGGTTTTTATCAGAGTTAGGTTGATGGTTGGACTAGATGATCTTAAAGGTCCCTTCCAATCTAGACAATTCTATGATTCTGTGAAGTTAATTGAGACTATATATAACCTAGAAGTAGTATGAGCAAAGGAGTGGAGATGAATGGCTGAATTACTGACCAGATGATACTAAAAGAGAAGACAACAAGTATACTCATAAAAGGTTTTTCACTGAAAACAATTCCCCCCGAAAATTTAGACAGATTAATTCAAAAATTATAAAAATAAACTAAAGAGTAATAGAGTAGTAATATAGTCTGAATATTTTCAGCAATTCAAGACAAGAGCCCAAAGATAAATTTAGATATCTAGAGAGATACAAAGATGGCAAGTACTTCTTTTGTTGGCACTATGAATAGAAAAACGTAAAAGTGCTTCTTGGTAAAGAAAAGTCTTTGCACCACAAATCTTTCCCAGTCCAGCAGAGTTATCTTGTTTAAATGATGCAAATAACAAAAAGGAAAAATTAATTAAATATTGAGAACACATGGTCTTTTCCACAGAATTATATGGACCTTAGAGATGAATAATAAGAAAAAAATAACTGAATTAATTCACTATGAGGTACTTAAAAGTCTCTCTACAAAGTATTCTAAGAATTCAAAGTTTAACTGACAATGTTTCATTTCTCCTTACCAGGATCCATGCACTTCTGAAGGACTAGAAATTTCAAATCTACAATTCACTGCTTTCAGTATTGACGGAACAATTGATCCAACCAATGCATGCTGGGGTTTTCAAGGAAGCCTGAGGTAAGAAAATGGTCAAATTAATTTTAAATTCAATGGGAGTCAGATTTCTAACTTCTTAAAGCATGTTGAAAATGCCATCTGTAACTTCCAATATCCTGAAACCAAAAAAATTGAAATTTTAAAATACCTTCTGTGAACTAGTAACAATTGATTATTTAATGGCTGATTAAAATTTCTTACTAACTGCCTCCACAATTTCACAGCAGAAATATCAGAGCTCATGTTTCCATTTCTCATAAATGCCAATTCCATCTGACATTGTATTTTATTCAACATGAAAGATATCTGGAAAATAATCCCACATAGCAGTAGGCTATGGTATAAAAGCTATCCATTGAATGCTACCAACAATGGACCAGAAAAAAATTTAGCTCAACAAGTGAAAATATGAGCCTTTCATAAGAACACATTTTATAAAGTAGAACTTAACCATTTACAGAAAAAAAAAAAAAAAAAGTGGGAGATTCAGACTTGCATCCTTATTCTGCTCAAGCACAGCAAGAGACATTTGGGATTCCAGTCCACCAGCTATTCCACAATGGTTTCCTCCTATTTCCATTTGCTGCAGCCTTTATCCATTTGTTGCACCAAAAGGCATGAAATCCATGCTTCTTTTGCAATGAAATGCAAAAGCAAAATTAAACAACACAAAACTGTTTTATGTAACTAAATTATTGACTTTCAGCCAGCTCCAGGGCTTAAAGATGTGACCTGCAATCACAAGACTAGCTCAAATCCAATATTTAAGAAACGAACCCCTACACCGTCCCACAGAACAAGTCCAATACCAGCTCCTCTCCTGCCAAGGCAGAAGCAGACCATCATTGACTTTGTTACAGGGACAGTAAAAGGCAATTCTATCAACATTTCTGAGAAGCTTTTAGTCAGCTGTAATCCTTTCTTACAATTCATAAAAGCTGAAGACTGCATTTTCTGTGCTCATTTAGGCAGGAAGAGATTTTGGGGTGCATAGACCTCCCTAAAAAGCTGCATGTGGCTCTTCAGTTGATACTTTGAAGAGTCGGGAACGTCTACAACGTATGAGAGTTGAGATTTTCTCTGTATAAGCATTAGAAATTGAGAAAGAGATCAAACTGTGTTTGGTCTAACAATGAACAAATTATGTAATAGCAAAGAAATTCTAGTATTTCAAAGCAGAAATAAAGAATAGCATTCCTTGTTTGCATGCCTGGTCAATTTTATTCCTATTTTAAATATGGAGAAAGGAGAGCACTGGGAAACGGTGCAACTTTCCATCAGTAAAAGAGTAGGGGCTAACTAAATCCAAGATTCCTAACTAATGTGTATCCTGCCTGTAACTGCCTTCAGTGCCTTTGCTTTCTCTGCAGGGCACATTGGGTTTGTCCTTCAAAAATGTCTCCTGCACATGAGAACTGAAACCTCGGTCAAACAAGATACAAGCAGAAAAATTGGAAAGGTCTTAAGAGGTCACAAATAATATATCCAGGCATGAAATACCCCAAGTTTATAGAGCAAAGAAAACATTTTACAATATTTGTAATCAACATAGGGAGTCTTTTATCACTTTGC
This sequence comes from Pedionomus torquatus, assembly GCA_013398155.1. Classification (NCBI taxonomy): domain Eukaryota; kingdom Metazoa; phylum Chordata; class Aves; order Charadriiformes; family Pedionomidae; genus Pedionomus; species Pedionomus torquatus. Next base: position 15,177 of record VZRU01011522.1, read on the forward strand.
AGAAATCTACGCCAAGAAAAAATTGCAGCGCTTTTATTTTTTAATGACGCAGCATGCTGTTAATTTGGGTATAATGCCAAAAAGCTCCATAGTGATATTCAGGAAAGAGTTGTCTAGAAACCCCTCAATGTCTTAGATAAAATTGAATCTGAACAGCTAAAGCAATTTGAAAACTAATCAATTTAAAACTCATTTTATCCACAACTTGCAGGTTTTTAACAAACATATTTCATTACAACAGAGATACTAGCAACATCCTTAAACGCAATACATGTATTCCATTCTTCATGTTGCATACAAAATATTAACACTACTCAGACTACAGAGAAAATGAGTGTCTGAATGCTACATCTTTTGCCATTTCATTCCCATCTTTAAAAACAAAATCCACCCCACAGCTAGGCAAACACCTAGAAATTTCTCCTACCCCAGTTTCTTACCTATTCATTAAAACGACACCATTCTCTCTTACACCTACAGATTTAAGGTTATACCAAGGCTCTCCACACACAGTCTCTTCTCTTCCGGCATAAATAGGCCAGGCCTGGCTTGAAATCTCACCAAAGAGAAGTGTTTTCTTGCATTTTGTACCCAGACGCTGCAGATATAGGGTGGGAAGGAAGAGGGAGACAGAGAGTTGTTGAAAGTGACTGAAGGTAGCTGAGAAGCACCCCATGTACTCAGAAGGCAGGGCAGCGCAAAAGGGAGAAGCAAACAGATCTCGTTCATCTTCTCCTTTCATACAAAAAGCATTTTTTATTTTGTGTCCCAGAAAAGCTGCTTTCTAAGCATTTTTACACTCGTTCCTACTACCTCAACAAACAACTGGCCATGTCCTAGCACACCCAGCACTCTACCGGAATATACTCTACTGGAAGGTTTCATAGCTCAAAATATAAGCCTTGCTACTAAAGATACAGCCACACTGCCCGTCACTACGCAAATATGTTCAATGCAGCCTGGTTCCTTAGGCACTACAGAAAACAGAATTATAGTCTGATCAGAAACACCTTTTTAACCTTGTGATTAGCACTTTTATACATACATATACTCACACACACATAGATGCTTTATTAAAGCAATGTCTCACTTCTCCTTACTTTTAAACATTATCATGCTCCATCCTATACATGCTGTGTACATATAGCTATTACTCTTATTTTAGCCTGTGAAGTTAATGATAAGCCTGACCCAAAAAATTACTCTACTCCAGCAAGCCTCCAGACATCGGCACAGCATAGTCAGTGCAGGTATTGCATTAACCACTTCATGCTTTTTGAAAGGGATGGGAATGGTAACTCTTGCCAAGGAATAAGTGAAAGGTCAGAACCTTTCAGAGCCCATCGTACACTGACTTGATTAAACTGCTGCCACCTTCCACTCACCTCAAGAAAACAAACATGAGTGGATAAAGTAAAGCACAGTACATTTGTGGCAAGATGGAGCCCTCTCATGAATTTGTATGGCTCTGGTAAGTATCAAAAAAGAGCAGACAATAGCAATAGATGTAAGGGATAAAAGGTTGAAAATTTGGGGTTTTTTATCTACCATAAAAATGCATGAATAATTCATCACCTCAGTTTCAGTCTCCATTTCTGAATTTGCAGAGGAAAAAATCTTGAAAAATGCATCAAAAAATAAAGCAAATAAATTCTATTAGTTGACAAAGCAAGGAGGCCAATTTTTTTTTTTAAATCAATCCCTATTAACTCCTAAAAAAATAGCATGTTTTTTCTTCCATAGTACTTTCAAAAATACCACTTAAACCCAGACAACAAATGACATCACACTTTCTTATCATTCCAGTAGTTATGATCTGGCCCTGAACATTAATGTGAGGCAATGAGAAGTTTCCTGTTACACTTTTTATTGCTTTTGAATCCAGCCTGAAACTTCACCTTAACCTTCTAAGTACTGCATTAATCACATCCTCATTTTTTAGCATTGACATAAGGATAGCATAAACGTAAAGAAAAAAATGATTCAGTATTTTAGAAAATCGGAAACAATACAATCATTTGTCCTCTCTACTCACCCTTTTATAACTATACTTATATTAGTTCTTATCAAAACAAATCACTACTGAATTATAATGCTTTCAAATCAAGGAGAAGAAAAGACACCTAAAGAAATGCAAAAATAATTTTGTCTAAGTTTAAATTTCAAAAGGAAGTACAGAATCAGGCTGTTCTTTCATTAATTCTGAAGCGTTCAGAAGCTTCTTCAAAATGTGTTTTCTGCTTTCTCATTGACTTTTAAAGCATCTTAAAATCACTTCGGAAAAAAAAAAAATAATAACTTAAAAAAAAAAAAAACCCAAACACCAAAACCCCAACATAATACACTTAGTTTCCCTTTCACAGATTGAGGAGAATTTGTTCTACTGTGGAGTTCATTCCTTCATCTTTATTTCTTTGTCATGTAAGGACTTTCTCTCTTTACAGGAGCAGGGAAAATATTACCCTGTTCTAGAATTTCTGAAGCTAAACCAAAATCATATCTCTATTACAAAATCTTATGGGATTGTCCAACATCCACAAAGTGCTACAAAAGGAACACATTTCCTGTTACGTGACAAAGAATTTAAAGTAATTGCCACTAATATTATACAGAACATTTTTGTATCCATTCCTACTACATCCTTGTAGAAAAGTCCTATGGAACTGAAGAAGCCATTAATTATATTAATAATATTTAATTTTACAATTATAAAGACATTTCATTTGACCTGAAAGTTCTACATGAAGTTTTCAAACTGGATTGAAAAATAGAGGGTTTCTCAATGAAGCAAAATGTAATTTTCAGTGAAATAGAAATGGAACTATGAATGATACATATATATAAATATTCATTAAAGAAAAAAAAAAAGCCCCACAATTTATTCAATGTATTTAGTTGATTTTATATTTTAAAAATAAATAAAGATCAGATTAAAGCAGTTTGCCTTTTTAAAGGGTTTGTATCATTTTCACAGGAGGACGATTGTGACAGAGACCTTAAGTTATTATTTCAGTTCATTCTGCCAATTGAACCCTTGCTTGTATTGAACATGTTTCAAACATATGTTTCGTTTGGATGGTTTTTAAAAATGCAAGAAGTAGATTTGCGGTATTTTAAAGACATTATTAAAACGGTTTTACGTATATAATACATCCCATTGGAAAGTAATATAAAACTAATTGAAATAGTTTCATAAACCATTTCACAAACATTTCTCAAATTTTACAAGAGCTCTGTGAAACTAGAAATTATTTCAGATTCATTGCCTTCTTTCCAGAAACAATGAAGTTTTAGGATTGGAAACAGTTTTAAATTTAAATCTAAAGGCTATTAATCTTGATAAAGAAAACTAGTGAATAATCTAGCCTACATATAACAAAATACATTCAAAATGCAAACGTTAAGTTATTTATAACTTAAATACAAGGAAGTCATTAATATCAGCATCCAGCAAATCCCTAGAACTATATCTACACCAATGCCTAAGTACCTGAGCCTTAACTTTACTTCCATGTCTCAGTGGAATTACTCCAAGAGTGAAGTTACTCCCTGTGCTAGCATCTGTTAAATGAGATCCATAATTACAGCTGGCAGTTGGAAAACTGAAGCAAAAATGAATTAGCATTTCAAATATTTCAGTATATATACTATTCCCATGTCACCAATTAGAGTCCCATCTGTACAAAACTGTACCCAAAATACACACATTTTAAAATCTTTCCCTTTCATCTCTAAATATTTTGCTCACATTAAAAATAA
>VZRU01011522.1:26617-88611 GCA_013398155.1 Pedionomus torquatus
AATTAAAAAAAAAAAAAAAAACCAAAACCTACAGGAATGAAAACAGACTTCTGATCTGAATCACATACTGGAGCAAATCCAGCAAAGGCCACCAATCTGCTGAAGCGCTGTAGCCCAAGACATGGGAGGAGAGACTGAGGGAGCTTCAGCCCACAGAAGAGAAGGCTCAGGGTGATCTCATTGCTGTCTACAACTGCCCAACAAGAGGATACAGAGAAAACAGAGCCAGACTCTTCTTGGAGCTTCACAGCGGAATGACGAAAGGCAACAAACATAAGTCAGAACACGGGAAATTCTGATTAGATATAAGGATTTTTATTTGTTTGTTTTACCACAAGAGTGGTCAAACACTAGTTCAGGGGGTCCAAAGAGGTTGCAGATTCTCCTTATGGAGGAATTCAAAACACAACTGAACACAACTCTGAGCAACAAGATCAAATTAGTTCTGTGTTGAGTAAGGCATTGGACTAAAGGCTCTAGAGGTCCCTTCCAGTTTCATTTATACTGTGATGCTGTAATTGCCGTGAGTGCAGAAAGGCAATTCTTACATGTAACTTGTAGGAAGCTTTACAAGCATAAGTACGTGGAGTACACATAGGAGCTTGTAACTGCCTTTTCTTGGTGAAACTTGAAAGAACAAAAAAATGTATGTGATGAATGACAATGAAGCTCTCCTCTTTCAAACTGGTTACTGAGAATCATCTCTGTGAAACTATCAGCAAGAAGTCACCTTTGTCATCAAAGATGGGTCTGGAAGATTTACATAACTGACACTTATTTACGTTTAAGTATATAAAAAATCTCACAAATACAATGGCAAGCTTTTAATTTCTGAAGTCACTTGCCATTTATACCTTTGACTGTTACCCTGTCAAGACAGCAGGGCTTTTTCTCACTTTATTTGTACAGGATCCAGTGTTATCCAACTCATGGTGAAGGTTCTTGGATGTACTGCAAGATACATCTGCAATATTACACCAACAAAGCAAAGCAAACCAAAGCAAAACAAAAAGGGTATTAATGCCAGAGAAGAATCCTGAAAATATTTAGCAGACATATGTCTGTGGGTGGTGGTGGTATGAGGAAGGGCAGAAGATGAAGCTGGTCATTTCACTACATTTCTAACATTTGTTCTAGGTAAGCATATGAATACCAGCAGGTATAACTTCATACTGGTGACTGTCACTAATGGCAGTACCCGAAGGGTGAAGGGATGTGCTGGGCAGACATTTGAAATCAGCCCAGGTGTTGATGTACCATGGCTTTGTTCATCATGCGTGGCACTATATGAACAGAGCTTCTCTTCTCCCACAAGCATGCCAGGAAGCCTGCACAGCACTGGGCTGGGTGGATAATATACTGGCCGCAGTGTCTTCTTTGCTCCGCAAACCATTCCACAGTACAGACATGCCCTACAACCCCAGGACTGGGACCTCAAACTGGCCATCTCCTTCTGGCTGAACATGATTGGACCTCCTTCCCTCAAACCAGACATGGGCTTACTGTTTCCATGAGTACCTCAAATAGTTCCAGTTAGGTTCAGGATTGCTCCCACTGGGAATGATGACAGCATGGTCAGTGACCAGAACAAATGTTCAGAGTGCTCTGCTATTTGTTCACAGAGGAAAAAAACTAACAAAAAGGTCTGAAAATAGATTCACATGCTTCCCTATTTTTCCTTGAAGTTCACCATTCCTTGAATCCTCTTCTAAACCCCTTGTCTATTCCAGGCACTTTCCTTAGACAAATATTGCAATTAACACTCCCCCTCCCCCCTCCCTGCCTCAAAAGGGATTTGTAACTGTTTACTGATCCTTTGTGGTCCAGATGCCAGCTAGACAGAAGTGTTTTATCTCTTTACATTGTCTTCTAGATGCTATATGAACTGTTATTTTGGAACTACCGTCTTGCGCTTTCCCCAACAAATTCAAGGGCCAAAGCTGTATGAAGAATAAAAAGCAAGTGATTATATAACTTATGGTTTTTTTACTATTATTATTTTTTTTTTTTTGTAGAAGTGACTCTAAAAGGAAATTAAACTACAGACTTCCAAAGTAGTTTTTATACTACAGTCTTACTGTCATAAAAGGAATCAGCACTTCTTGGCACTGTGCTTGATGACGTACAAATGTATTAGAAAAGATTTCCCTGCCCTGAAGACTTCATATATTTTTTAGCTACCCGAGAAACCTCTAATTCAGTGGTTTAATTCACTGGCTAGTGTTTCAGAGAGTTCCTATGAGCCATAGGAGTTAAGTTAATTATCTTCAGGGCATGAGTTTTAGGTTACATTTTTTGTTTGAGAGAAATACATTCCAAATGTCATCCATGTGCTTTCCTCTGCCTAGCAATCGCTTGCAGGCATCATCCTGCACATTTTTTACTAGGGAGTTAAGATGGGCATCTTCATTCTTTCCTACTGGGCTTTTCCTCCGAAAGATTAATTTCCAGTCTTCCTTGTTTGCTTTCTGCTGGGCTTGTATTCCCAGGCTACTTCTCTAGGAAATTGCATGTTTCAGACTATCTTTAATATCTCAGAAGCCTGCTTTGAAAGGGCCAGCTTGTCCTGAAACGGGATCCAAAGATAAATTGGGTAGCCAGCAGCTTCCTATACAAGCACCCAAGGGAGAAAGTCAGATTTTTATTCTTAAAAATTAACTGAAAGTACCTATTACCTATGAGTGATTAATATTTTACGATACTTTTGTGAAGTTTTCTCATTTGATTCATTTAACTCTAAATATCTAATATGGTCTCTTATTCGTACTGTTGATTTATGCAGTAACAAATGTGAATAAGTAGACTGTAATTGCATGCAACTAATGTTGCCGCTGCCTATCTCTGCTATCCTTTCTGTTCTATCTTTTGTTCATCCTTTCACTTAGGAATACGTCATACAAACAGTTGAAAGTTCTGAACCTTGTTTCTTCAGTTTTCTCCCGACTAGTACACTGGTACCAGTGTCAGAGTTCACCATTAGTATGCTCAGGCCAAAAGAAGGGTATGAAAAAACACAGTGTCTCTGAAGTCTTCAGAAACCCACTGAAACCTAAAAGAGGCTAACTCAGCCCTTGGGAGATCTACTGAAATCTGGAATCAAAAAAGCCTAGTGCACTTTTATGGAGCACCAAAGCAGACCCCCTTAGAATTCCAGGGACTACTTTTCCCTCAGTGAATTCCAAACGGAACTGAAACAGTGAGAGATGATCTTTACTCCTCATGGACATTACTTGCTTTTTATTTGTTCTGACTTCAGTGTGTTGAAGCTGCAGTATTTTATTCCATTATCGTGATTGATTATCACAACCTCGAAACAAAAAAATACACTCAATGTGTGCTATAAATAATTCCAATCCATTGTGTGCTATAAATAATCACACCTAATTCTGTAGAAAACAATCTGATTTTGGGTTCAGAGTAACTGTAATAGGGCAACCCTAATTTGATGCACTCTTGTGCTTTTCAAGTTCTTAAACACATCTCCAGTTCTGGGCCTGCTTTCCATGTACAAATATCTCTCAAAGGGTACCAACCTAATCAATCTCCCAAGCCTTATTTGCACTTGAGTCTGATTCGGAAGCACAATCACTGAGAACCAAGGAAAGATACAGTCAGTCTGCTTTTGGTTTGGGGCTTCTATCCTAAAATTGAAGTTTGCTGAAGCAGCAAATAATATTCTGTATAGTTCTTGGTTGCTGTTTATTCAATGTGGAAAGAATACAAACTCTTCAGATGTGAAAGTCTAGAGGTCTCCACTGAGCATGTAAAAACAGAAGCATTCTGAACCTGGCCATATTTGAGCAATTCTCATAGTACTATGAAAGGCACCTTCCCTCTGCTCTGCCACATTAGCTGAAGGGCAGAAGACACTTTCTGGAAGATGTTGCCCAAATATTAGTGGAAAGGAGGATTTCCTCTAAATTTCTGATTTTTTTTGGTAGAAAGGGAACTTTAAAAATCTCACCTTGCCAGAAATGGATTGAAAGCAGGATATTAGAATGGAAAATGATAGGCAGCATTCACAGACAACACTTGCAAGCCTGACTTGCAATCTCTGTAAACCTGGATGATACAAAACAGCACTTCTAAGCCACCATATGCTGAATATTTTAAAACATTAAAAAATAGAAATCTATATAGCAGAAAGCCTACATACAAAGTCCAAGGAAGAGCAGTGAGGCCAAGGGGAGCTAAAGAGTACCAACAGCATTTAGCAGCAAGTACATATTTATAAGTGTGGAAGTGTTTAAAAGCTGTGCTTTATTTCATGTGACTTTTTTAAAAAAATAGTTTTTTCAGGTGTATATGGACTTAAAGCATGAAATTTCCAAGCCAAGAAACTGGAACTGCACTTCCTTTATCCAAGTTATCAGCTTCACACTGAGTAATAACAACACAACTATCCCCTACCTTTCAAGCTGTAGACTTAGTGTTTAAACGGAGACTTGTTTTTCCAAGGTATGCAGTGTAAAATCCCTAAAGACCTAGAAAAGGAAGGCAATAAAAGGCAGTTAGAAAAGCATGTGTGTCCCTAAGTTTGACTGGAGGTCTGGTAATTTTGTACAATTTCTGTTTTGAGATCTAGCTGAACACGTTGAGGCCTTCTGAATTTTCAACACTATTGTGCCAGTAAGGCAAATTTGGCAACATTAAATCATTAAGTCGCATGCCAAATGTTGCATTCATAGCTACCTTCATGTTCTTGGGCTGAATTCACCTTACCATTGCTTCAAAATTTCTCTTTTTGCAAAGATACTTATTTATTCATTTTCTTTCTTGCAACACAGATAGTTCTGAGGCTACTAGAACACAATTAACTTGCATATTAAAATATCCCATAGCTACTCGGTCAATTAACACACAAGCTCCACATATTTCTTTTAGAAAATTCAAATGTCAAAATAGGTGAGATGTGCTACACCAAAATTAATAGTAGCTATGATAGATCTAAAAAAAAGTAACATTCTCCTCAGAGCAAAAAGAAATACTCTTAAAAGTTCATATTGTTTCATGTCTTGCCTCATTTAATTTTGAAAAATTCCCTAAACATATTACTTTACACTAAGGAGAACAATACCTACATTATCACTTGACATAACGATTATGGTTGTATCCATTGCAAATTCTGATTATGAAATCTCTCCAGTTACAAGATAAATAAGTTGGCTTACAATCTTTCTGTAACATATCAGAGCACCTCTTTCAAGCAAGTCATAGTCTAAACTAGTAAATCTTGTAGAATGCAGAGAAATCAGACTCCAAAAGAAGCTATGATATGAACATTTTTCCTCAAGTACCTTCAAAACCAAAACTCTGTTTTGGGACATACTCAGCAGGAAAGCTGGTACTACGGGCATACAAAGGTCAGAGAAGACAAAAACTCAAAAGTGAGAAAAGTATTCATAATTCTGATGGAAAACATTAGACAAACCTAGCATTTCTATTTGATTTTTTTTAAAAAACTGATTCCTACTAAATAAGAAGCTATGTATAAACACTAACCAAAGCCAAATGAATTGAAGGACAATTAATCACAACTCACATCACTTCCAATATAGCTATAGCACTTCTAATATAGCTATAGTGCTAATATTTAATTATAAGCAAAAGGAAGACAAACACACCAACACACATGCACACAAATGCCAGAGTTCTTAGAAATCATAACAGCATGATCTCTACTTACGCATGTGCCCTTGTGGAGTGCTAACAGTACGTTTAATGGAGACTGTGGAGTGGAAATATCAGCAAAGATCATCTATGGTACATCTTTCTGCAAGCACTGGAACTGACACAGCTAATTAAGCTGGTTCATATAAGAAACAGGCAAGTCCATAAACACAGTAGAAAGACAAGTGATTCAAGTAGTTAATTCACATAACAAAAAGCAAGTCCATAAACTTGTCTCCAATTCAAGGCTGCCCTTAAGAAGTGAGGTCTCCTTAAAAGGGAACATGTAGAGGCAGTAAGGGTCATCAGCTCAGCATTAGACAGTACATGACATGGGCATGAATCAACTATCTGCTTCCAAAGAGAAGCAGGCTAAAAGTTTGTGGAAGGGACAGGAGAGGTCCTGTTGTCTCTGCTCAAGTCTCTCTCTACCAATTCCTATGTCCTAGCATTCCTGAATACATAAAAAAGAAATCAAGATTCACTACAAGAAACCAACAGCAAAAGTCCTAAAGCAAGCTATTAATTTCTCACTTTTCTATTATTACTTTTGAGAATTCAGAATATATATGCCTCTTAAGAGATACATGAATTAAAATACAGTGTCTTGAATTTCAAAATGTCAGCTCTTGAAAGAGTCACTTGACAAGAATGTGGACCTTTTTGGTTTATTTGTTCAATTTAATAAAAGGGTATGTCTCCTGCATGTTTTACTGAAGCAGTCTCACTACAAAAACTTATTCTTCCATCTTGTCCCAAAAAAGTGAAAAATAATTTCATTTTCATATTGGTTTCAGTATTGGAACTATCAATACTCCTGACATTGCTCCTTATTATAGGTTTTGTCTTTCATCAAAGACAGCTTTGCTAATATTATTGAAATAAGACCCATTGGAGTGATTTTCTGAGTAAGTGAAAGTTCAATCCAATTTCAGGAGAGTCTGAGGGTATTACTGGGAGAAGAATGGAATACAGATCAAGGAAACAAATGGCCCAGTATTTACTGAAGGCACAAACATCAGATAGACTCAAACAGAATACAAGAATGTAAGGTTTGGGTAGAACTGGATTTTGTCAGGATGTTCTCATGTTGAGCTTGGAGAACAGGAACAAGAAGACAGGTGGTGATCTAGGCTGTTCTGACACACAAATTTAATCTCCATTCAGGCTTATGTATCCTATTTACAACATAATATAAGCTCTTTGCACTCAGCCCCATTTTTGCATCAAAAAAAAATTGTTTTCCGAAAACCCAGCTGCTTTAGTTTTCTATAGCTCTTCCTTGTCGACAGCTAAGCCAGCTGTGAATGCCGTCCAAAACTTTCAGAAGGCAGGGGATTGAGGAAGAAGGAAAAATTACATCCCTGTTCTCCAAGTGGAGAGTTTCATTGCTGTCTTGGGCATCATGCTTTGTGAGCTCCAACTTGGGTTGCAAAAGTGATCCCTGCAGCCATCCATCCTGCCCTTTCCTATCAGTCTGGGAGGCACGATGAAGCAAAACCAGGTCTCCTGCAGTGGTTTGAGTGACAACATACTGCATTTCCAGTTTTTAAAATATATACAAATGTCAAAGAGGAATCTAATGAAATGGGCTTGTTCATAAGTAGATGCTGAGGCAAACAGGAGGAAAAAATGTTGCCAGTGGCAAAGGAAGGCATACAAATAACATTTAACACAGAAAGTCTCAGTGTACTATGAAATATTATAAATAATAAAAAAAAAAAAAAAATAGAAAAACATTAACACTCCAATTGCTTACAAATCCATCTGACTGCAGATATGGGGTTTTCCCCCCAAGTATTTAAATATTATTTTCAAATGTCCTACCTGCAACTTTAGAAAGTGTAATCCAAAAGATTCAATATAGCTACTGATGCAGAACTGCAAAAAGCTACAAAAATTCCAGTCAGGCATAGAGCACAAAACTTTATTTTGTTACTATCTATAAACAGAAATATTATTTAGGGAGGTAAAGGATGAATACTGTGTTTCCATAGTAGGTTTGGGCTCACTACTCAAATAATTTGCAAGTAGGACACACCTACTTGCCAAATGAAAAAATATAGATCAATAGAAAATTGTTTCATCAACAAGTATTTTAATCAGACAAAGTGGCTTCCAAATTGATTCAACTGATCTTCCAAAATTAGAAATCAATTTCAGTAAACTTACAAATTGTAGATCATCTCTGTACAGCACGCTCTTAGCCATTTGAAGATATTGTTGTGAAGCTTGTAAGTTGTCTGCACTTAAAGTTCAGACATAGAGTAGTGCTTCATATTGCCAATATCTTGGTATGTATGAAGTAAACCATATTTGTTTTCAGACTAAAATGTTTTCCAAATATTTTGCTTAAGGTAATATAACAAACAGAGAACATGATATGCACCTCAGAGACATTGCCCTGGGGCTATTTTATTCTACAGTCATCTAATATAGGGACTTCTAAACTCCAAAGCACCTGGAGCTGGCTGCCATCACAGAAAACATATTGAGCAGATGGCCTGCAACCTGTTTCAGCCTGCAATTTCCATGGCCCTAAAACATTAATTTCAGTAAAATATGTAGTGAAACCTCATCAAAATGTGTGGTATTTGTAAAGTAGAATCTCATTTTAAAACCCTCTTGAATCAACATAAACTTAATTTGCATTTCATTGTGCTACTTACTATATGCCAGGCACATAATCCAAACCTGTATCAGAACATTAAATGCATCTCCTGCCAAAGAAAATATACCACTTATTAAATAAAAATAAGACTAGAAAAGAGTGGAGTTACTTGTTTATGAGCAATATACTCTGATCACAAATCAACACTCTAGTTCACAGAACCAAACTGGACCTAATCTGAAATAAATACCCCAAAAGTGTCCTCAGGTCTGGACATCAGATCCTCAGCACCAAATTTTCAGTGCCCAGTTGTTCAGATTTGCTTCTGTTGCACTCTACTATTTGCTAATGTAAACAAGCAAACTGATGCATTAAATTCTAATTATGCTTAACTGAAGAGCTACATTTTGAGTTTTAAGAGCTTGATAAGCTTGCAGCATCATGCAGCTGTTCTCACAAAGATGTAATGAAAGTGCCAAACTTTTAGGTTGGTTTCAGACGTACAAATCAAACATAGGAGGTTTAAACAAATGGACCTTTACTACTGTTTACTCAGGGGTGATTTGACCTGAACTGCCAGTAGTATCCAGTGGTACTTCTTGGTGTGGGCTGCCGCCACATTTCTGGTACAGTTTGCTGCAACACCAGCCACACCAATACAAACAAAACACCTGGGACTATCAGTTGTGCAAGTCAAACTGTACAGATGTGAGATTTTTGAAAATAATATTCAGTGGTTTCCTAGCTTTTCACAAACACATTTTTTAAAGTGCTTCTTTTCTGCTAGCCAGCTTTACAGTTTGAACTTTATATAAGTCATTTGTAAAGATATTTGTATACCAAACATCTGTAATAAACCTAGGATTTCTTCCAGGCAGAGAACCACTGCAAATGCATTGACAGGTACCCTGGACTCCCCACTGGTCAGTTGACTGACCCACACACAGTTGTGGCTGCCAAACTGTGTCCTTTAAACAAGTTACACAGTAAAGTGGACTCATTCCATTCTTGCACTCCCCAAATATTTATTCATTCTCCTAAATCCTCATTCTGCATCCAATTGCTCTTTGGCAAGCTGCAGGGCCAAACACGTCAGGCCTCAGCTGCCTCTGGGAGGCTTGTACGAGCTACAGACACTTTATTTTTCTCTTGTCCTAATAAACTCTCTTCTGAATTTTGGGCTGAGTTGTCCCCATCTGTGCCCTTTGTAAATGCTTGCACAGCACAGATTTAAGCTCTCCTCTGCAGCAACAAGTGAAGATGCAAGATGTACAAATTCCCTCTGTCATGGTATCTCTCTTCTAGAAAGATACTGGGTGACTGAGGTCTCGGTAGATGTTGCACTGGAGAAGCAATGACCAAAGAGGCAGTTCTGAAGAAATGCCATGAGGTACCCATGTTGCCCACAAAGCAGGACGGACAGAACAACAGAGAAACTTGGTGGGAGACCAGGGAGAAAGTTGTGCTATGACTTATTTAGAAGAAACTAAATACATGGCAAAAGAAAAAGATTTCTGATACTGCAGCGAGGTTAACCAACTGTATTGATTTTTATCTGTCTCAGCAGCTTTAGCTCCTCTCATGTTTCTGATGAGTGGCAGCACATGTACATTTTCGAATACATTAGGCTTATCAGACAGGTCTTCTCCAAAGATATCAAACTGTGATGGTACACCAGCAAAGTAAAATTTGCTTTTATATGATGAGGTCTGTGGGTGGGCCTAGCTCCTCTACTGCACTGGTGTCAGACAGAAGTCAAACACACACAGGCTCAGGAAAAAAAAAAAAAAAAAAACAAAACACCTNAGAACACTCGTTCTGTAAAACACTTTTCCTTAGTTATAAAACAGTAACTTCATTCTGTCCTTATATGTGAGGACAAATTACAGTATGGATTACTTTAAACAGTGTAAATTATTCCACACGAGCAAATCTCAGTTGAACAATATAAACAACACAGTCAAATGGTGGAGAAATTTTAGCTTGCATGAATGGGTATATTTGAGTCTTCTGTTAAACATTGGCTTCATAAATCAAGTCACTACATAGGCTGTCCTGCAGCTAGGACCTTGCTGATTGTCAGTGTAATAGGGCCACTTACTGTTCTATGATAAACTGTTGGAAGGAGACCTATGCTCAGTTTTAAAATGCAAAACCCTAACTTGAGCCCCGGTAAGCTTTACATCATCTGCTGATGCCTCCTTCCAGTTATCTTTCTAATTCCTAGTGATATCTCAAATTCTGACTTTCCAATATACAGCTAACTTAGTCTATGAGAGTGCTTAGCAGACTCTTTAGCTCAGCAGCTTGAATACTAATTTTTAAACTGTACTTTCCATGCTTATTACTTCACAATGCACTAAAATCAAACCCAGCATCTTTGTGTAGTTACAAAATTCCCTACCAAAACTGGTTCATCTCTCCCCAGCTGTTTTAGCTGCAGAAATTTTCAAAAAGTTCAGTAAAAAAAAAAAAAAGTTAAAGTATTTTATTTTTCTCCCTTGTCTCAGAATCAGAGATGTTATCACTAGCATCTACTTTTCTCCCTAAAAAAAAAACACCAAAAAAAAAAAAAAAAGGAAAAAGAAACCCAAAGAAAACCACCCAAGCCACCCAACAATTTAAAGCACTTCAACTTCTGAGCTTCCCAGAGGTTACAATGCCCCCCCAAAAAACCCAAAACAAACAAACAAAAATGTATCTAAAAGGAAAACTGGAAAAGTTGTTAAACTTCATTACATGTATCAGCTCTACTATATTCACAGTAACCATGTATCATTTAGGAAGTGTGTTAAAGGTGTATTATCTTCACACCATATGTGTGTGCCAAAGATTTTAAAGCTACCCCTAACAAAGAGGGGAAAAGGAGTAGCTTTGCTTACTTTGTCACTTACACTGACCTATTTAAAATGAGTTTTTACAGTAATTTAAAAGTAATCAATCACTTAAGGACAAGCCAATCCTTCTATTTACCCAAGCCAGACAAGGACTCTTTTTCTAATTTCATAAGGACTCATTACCTGATAGGTGGAAAAAAAAAAAAAAAAAAAAAAAGTAAAAAATAATTGAAATTGTCTTTTACTTAGCTTAACATATAAACTGGAGAGCAGATTTACAACTCTGAAAACTTAGCACTTCTGAGTAGCGTAAGATACATTTCTACATGGCTCCAAAAAGCCAACGATTTTGTGTTGACTAAAGACATCTCTTTTGGCCATTCATTTCCCAGTCCTGCTTGGATTCAATAAATTATCATTTTAATCCTCCAAGTGCTTCTGATGCACTTACATCATAGCACATAGATACCATCTGCTTTTTTAACTCAAGAACTACTACAAGAAAGAATTTCACACCAACCAGCCTGGGAACCAAAAGATTTTATAAGAGGAAGAGTCTGACTGCAGGTCTTGCTCGTCCTAAAATACCTTCTGCTGATCACTGTGTTCCACCTCTGAGAGAGACCCAGCCTCCTGGAGGGACCTGCAGGGGGAAGAACATGGGGAGCTAGGCCCCCTGCATGGCAGGGAGGAGAGGGATGCCCTGTTCCATTTCTGATACCTGCAGAGTAGTCAAGCAGAGCCAGCACATGCTGTGACCACCCTGGCCACCACTAAAGCTACTGAAGATACCTATGATATGCTCCACAGCACTGAAGGACTGATGCCAATCACAAGGGTGAGGGGTGCCTTGCCATCCCACAAAGCCTGGCACCCTCAGAGGGGACATAATAAAGGCATGCAGCAGCTCGGTTTGGGTTTGGCCCCAGGGGTCTTCTCCAAACCCAGCATGGTATGTGCTTTAGCCCTAAAAGAGCACTGTCACATCTCCACTTGTCCCATCAGTCACCACCTGAAGAATACAGCGAATGATCTGAACTCCTGGTGATGGGCTTCCATGCCACACTGCTCCAGGGTATTGCATGATAGCCCAGGAGCCTCATATCCCTGCATATTTGTCTGTACTGTCTCCTTCCCCCTCAACAAGCAGCTCTCCCTGTTCATACTGATATTCTTCATGGTACAAACTAACCGCCCTGGTGATGTTTCAACCCTCCTGCAACCATATGCAACCCCATGTCCACTCCAGCAGCAGAAGTTTATCACGGGTGCCAGGTGAACAGAAACAGGGAGCCACTTCCATCTCCATCCAGGTCACATCAACCACATTGCTCCCTGCCACAAAGGAGGCAGTTCATTCTGCCCCCACTGGCAGCTCACTGCACTGTCTGGGCCTTTGGTAGAACCCAGCATGTCTGTGATTGACTGCAGAAGCACAATCTCTATAATTTAGGCCAGACAACTGCTTTAGCAAAAGATTTCAAGATAAAATTGTAACTAAAAATAAAAGAAGAGGCTTACTTCATTGCAAGGAAGATTAAAATCTGTTCAAGAAATTGTTAAGAATATCTACTAACTTCAAGCTGGTGCAGATTTTCATGGGATTAATTTTTATTTTCACATCCACTTTGATATCCTAAGGAATGAAGTTGGGTTTTTTGGTTGAGTGGGTTTTCTTTGTTGCCCCACCTCCTCCTTTCGCCTCCCCATGAAAACACATGTTCTATTCAAATAGAAGCATTTAAAGACAGTACTCCTAAAAAAGACATCTCACTCTTCTCCTTAGCACCAAGAAATAGTCTTCTACCATCTGGGAAGGGAAACGATAGCTTCTGTCCTTGGTGCAAGAGCCCATTTCAAGAAGATGAGGGTTCTCTCTTCCTCCTCAATATTCAGCCCATGAAGTAGATTTCAGGTGCAAGCTCCTTTTTCTTGAAAAAAAAAATCATTTCTTGATGCACTTTTCTAAAGCAGAAGCATTTGAAATGGGTATAACCAGAGGTTACCCCTGGAAAAAGGGTTGGGCTGCTAATGAATATTACACACCAGCATGATATCAGCTCTCCAGAGGAAGCAGGAGAAGAGTACCACCCTGAACGGGGCCCAGAAGCAATGAAAAAAATTAAAACCCAAGTTAAAAGAGATGGGAGGCATTTCATAATATACTCAAAATTAATATTTTATTCCTCACACAACTACAGGAAATAATTAACCCTATAGATAAGACTTTGTACTAATAGCAATAAATATGATTAGAAATAGCATTATCACCCTGTAATCCCTAAAGTATACTCTGTTCATCAGATTAAACTAGACCAAACCTAAAAGAAAGAGCATATACAGCCTCAGCCCATGCAGGGAAACCAGGAAAATATTCGGTCATACAGAACATAAAGTACAGGGGAAGGAACAAGTAAATTAATAGTCCATTGCCAAGGACATAGTATGATATTTAGGAGTTTGATTGTTCCTCCCAGGCTCTGCCACTCTGAGCCTCTGGGAAAGTCACTTCATTCTGAGAACCAATTTATATATCTATAAATTAAACAAGAGAGTAGAGTCCTCTTGGCAGAGTGAGAACATTTATGCTGGAGGCAACAATTCTTAAAAAGAGTGAATATGACTTTGCTGAACATGAGCTCCTGATGTGCTGTCGGGGCCACAGGGAAAAGTGCACCCCCGGAGGCCTCTATGGAAGAAGCCTGAATAGGACTGGAAAACTTGGATTAACTATCTACTTGGCACTCAAGCATCTAGTGTTGGAAGGCTGTATCAATGTCTGGTGTGTGCAATTCAAGAAACTCACTAAACAGCCTCATAAATAAAGGACTGGATGAAACTCTTTAATGCAGCTCCATTTATCCTGTGAAAATTATGTCTGACTTGATCATCGTCTAAAAGAGTTTTGAAAGGAAACTCTTACAGCTAACAGGCAACACTACAAACAAGCTCCAGCAGACAAGTTCACATCAGATACATGATACAGATACACAGGGAATAGTACTTCATCACTGGAAAACCTTCACAAGGGTGATAGCAGGTTCTCTGTCCTTGACCCTTTTAAATGAAGATTGGATCTTGTGTTCTGAAAATCATGCTTCAAATAAGAATTCATTCAGATTACACACAGAAGGTGAACCTGAATGATCCCACTTTTTTATTCTGCTTTTTCTTATTATTCTATAAGCACCCACTACACTCAACAATGATTTAGGCTTATGCAATTCAACAGACTTTGTAAAGCAGTCTTAAAAGCTCTGATGAGAAGTCACAGTTGCAAAGTATCATTCATGGAAACACTGGTTCCTTAGAATGATGTGATTCCCATATTGGTGAGTTATTTATCAAAGATACCTTTTTTCTTCTTATATATCAAATTAATGGAACAGCAAAGAATACCATGCAGTAAAATCACAGCATACAAAACATTGTATACGCTACACAGTTTAGAAGAGCATACACAGTTGTGGAAAAGAGGTGAAGAAGATTTAGAAGTAACCAAATAAAAGCTTTTGGGGAAAAGTTCTGTGTAGGATAACTACCACCAAGGAAAATCTTCACAAACCTGTTCCCAGCTGCAGGTTTTCTCCTTATCTAAAATCTTCACTGTTGGGTATCTGAAGTTCCCCTCCAGCTGCTGCCTACTTTCCTTGCCAGCTCTGTCTGGGGCCTTCCCCAGCTGTGCACCACTTATCCTGGCTAGGACAGTGGTCTGAGTCTCCAGCATTTACACCCTCCAAGTGATGAGTCAAACAGACCTTATGGTCCAAACAGCCTACAACCACTTAGTTCATTCAAATAGCATCTTTTGTCCTCAATTTACAGGGAGGAAGAAGACCAGCTGGCATGAGGGACATCTTGCTTTTAGACACAAGGCACTAAGATTACTTTATGCTATTCAGGTTTAGTCTTTTTAAAAGAAAGAGGCAAAACAATAGGCTATTTTCATTGATACATGTTGATCCATTGCATCATTTCAGTAACACAAAGCAGTCACAAACCCTGTTTAATTGGAGAGATATGGATTCGATGGGTAGACTGGTCAGTGGATAACAAACTGGCTGGATGGTCGCATCCAGAGGGTGGTAGTCAATGGCCTGAAGTCCAGCTGGAGAGTAGTCACAAGTGGTGTCCCTCAAGGGTCTGTGCTGGGACCGATACTGTTTAACATTTTTATCAATGATACAGACAGAGGGATGGAATGCACCATTAGCAAGTTTGCAGATGACACCAAGCTGTGTGGTGGTGTTGGTACACCAGAGGGAAGGGACGTCATCCAGAGGGACCTGGGCCCAGATGAACCTCATGAGGTTCAACAAGAGCAAGTGCAGGGTTTTGCACCTGGGCCGGAACAATCCTCACTATCAGTACAGACTGGGGGAAGAGGCGCTGGAAAGAAAGGGACTTGGGAGTACTGATGGACTGGCCTGGACAATTCTATGATTCTAATTGGCATTTTAAGGCAGGTTTATGGCTACAAAAATTACTAAAATATTGCAAAGCAGAACAAGCACTGAACCCCTTCCCTGTTATCCCAGACACTACAAATATCAACAGATATTTACACTATTTATTGATTAAATTGCCAATTACCATTTTCTGCTCTCTGACTTCTGCTCCATTTATCATGTGTGACAAAACCTTCAGCTAGCAAGGAACAGAGAAATTGGATGATATTTTAAGGAGAACTTTTGCTTTTATATGTATATACATACATAGCTGCTGTGTGCATATACAGAAGCTAAAACTCTGGCATGTACAAACTCAGAGTAGGACTTAAAAGGATTGTTGTATTAAAAATTGAAATTAAATTAAAACACGTGGTGGAGTTTTAAACTTTACCTTCTACTGATGACTTGAATTCATGCTAAAGCCACATTTTATATTTTTTTTCTATAATTATTTGGACTATGCAATTTAAAAAAAAAAAATTAAAAATTAAAATTTTTAATTATGTCATGACCTCAGGACTTTAAAAACTGAATGCACCCTCCAAATTGCCAATGCTACCCCTATAATTTCCTTGCACTAGAGATCTGCATTAAAGGAACCAGTGATTCCTAGTGCTTGTCTTTCAGGATTTTTTTTCCCCACAGGTTGTACACATGCAGAGGTACTGATACAGGAGAACATTTAGCCATTTCCTGCAATAAGTAAATCACTCACAAAAAAATATTACTTAATAACCAAAGTACTTAAGCTTTAGAAAATTATTACGATTTGGATTAAATAGAAGGTAAGCAAAACTTCTTTGCCCTGAGTTATATTTTCCTTCCAAGAAAGTTCAGAATCATAGAAAATATTGACATACTTAAAAACAGACAAAATGGGAAATAATAAATACTTGTTTTCTCTGTATAAATATAGCCTCTTTATAGAACAGTAAATGCTCTATGGATTCTACCATAGACATCATATACTGGACTAAACTTCACGCTCCTTATGAATACACAGGAAGATATGTTCATAAGTACAAGATAGTGAAACCAGAGCAACAAAAAAAAAGATATGTGAAAATAAAGCCTCTAATGGATCTTGCCATCAGGCACAACTGACTAAAAGCACTAAAAGAGGGACCTTATAAGTTTCTCTGAATGTATATTAGACAAGTAGGCCACATCAGTGACGGATTCAGACTTGCGGTTTCGTTTGTCTTTGTTATTTTATCACAATTCTCCTTTAAAAACAATTAAGTTTCATACAGCGATGGTTCCTTCCTTATAATAAGTATTTTGATGGAAGATTGTCTCAGCATTCATTTTAAATGCACATGTAAGCAACTAAATTTTACTTCCTTGCTGCAGAACTTAAAAAACAGATACAGCAGGATTCAATGAGTCAAAACCATCCTAATCTCAGTTATATAAATAATTATATAATAAAATGTAGTGAATAAATATGTAAGTAAAAGTAGCAGTAGGTTTTCTTTTTTAAAGGCAGATATTGTGAAACTCCAAGACTCACTTGGAAATTACTCTAATATGTATTTCTTTCAAGAAACATCAAAAAAGGTTAAGAAAGTCAAAAAATAACTTCATCTTGTGAAAATTTTAGAGTTCTACTTCATGGTTTCCAGCCTATGTTAGCACTACATATCACCCAAGATGTCCATTCTTGACACCTGTGTGTAGGTCTTCATACAAGCATGTGTACTGTGGCACGGCTGCATTTATAATCTGATCATAATGGGTGTGGTACAGGTGGCATTCCTTGTTCTCTGCACTAGCAAGGAACTGTATGTGTTTGACTGGATTTGGAGGGGAGGAATCATAAGATCACATCTGCACGTGAATTAGATAAGCCAAGTTTTGCAATTAGCTCCAATTTTCAGTTACATATATAAATATATGAACACACACACACATTTTAGATCTATCTATGTACTTATACTTCATTTTATTGTTATCAACACTATGCCAGCAAGACACTGTTCAAAGGAGTTGCTTTATAGATGCAATCAGGGATTTCAAATGGAAACTCTTTTCATCAAAAATACTCCCTTCATCAAAACCAACTCTTCTATTTATGGAAATGTACTGGCTTTAATTTAAATGCCACTGGTACACAAAGACTAATGTGAGACTCTAACTGAAAAGTTTCTAAGTGTTTCAATCTTATTGCAATAAATATTTTCCCTCCAAATTTTTTTAATTCAGCTTGTTTAATTACCAGGCTTCTGTTATTTCTCCTCTTTATAGTGCAATTCTAGCAACACAACTTCTAAGAGGGCTAAAATTACTCTATATATAATCTACCCGCAGGGCTGTGATCTGAATAGGAACTGTGTTACTTGATTCATTGCACAGTGCGTTTCTGTTGTACATGTTTTTCTCTGTCACCGTATGACAGAAGTACTGGTGCAGTCCTTTCCAGTTTATCAACATTTGGGGTGTCCCAAGTGAACCAAATAAAATCTGCTTTTTGTAAAACTCCATCAGCATGCAGCCTCTAAGCCAAGACTGAGCTCACCTTACAACATCATCTGTCACACAACTCTTTTTTTAAAAAGATTTTCCTCAAGCTACCAAGTGCTACTGCTTGGCATGACCTGTATAGACTTCAACAGTGACCTATTCTTGATTCTCCCAATTTATTGTTGACTATTAATAAATATATCAAGTTAACTTTCTCAGCTTTCATTCACCAATCCTTTACAAAATTACCTTTGTAACAAGCTTCCAAGTTTTTGATTTTTCTCTCTCTGATCTGGGAACTTCTATCTTTCCCAAGTCTCCAGCCCTTCCAGGAAACCTATTGCATGGCCGCTAAAACCATGGTACCTACCCCATGGCTTTCCTCTCATTTAGGACACTAGATTCTCAAGGAACTCCCCTCACTCCAAACCAGGAGACTTTCCAGAGGGGTTCTGTGCAATGAAATAAACAACTTCATCTACTTCCCACCACCCACACTTAAGGGGTGGTACACAGAGCTGCTTTATGGTTTTCAGCTTTCCATAGAGGTTTGTTTGAGCTCCTACAGAACCTAACAAGGGTTAGCTGATACTTGATTTTGCTAATGAATCCTTCTTGGAAAGGAAAAAATGGGTGAAGCACAAGTAGGACTGAGACTTCTGTGAAGCCAACATGCACTTCACTCACCACACATACACTTCCAGTCTCTTACTCCATTAGGTAGGAAACTCACCTCATCGTTTTCCTGTGCCCTGTTTTCCTTAGCAGCATTGCCTGTGCCCAGAACTGTCTGGTGAGACAGTAGCAAGGGTCTCTGGATGCCATGAATGAATTTCCCAATCAGGGAAGGGGAAAAAAAGAAAATTAATAAAGTCATTTTGCCTCCTATATTAGTAAATACAGTGCATTTGCATGAGGATTTCCTAAGTTCAGAACACATTCATTTTCCTGTGTATGCATTATTATTTTCCACACAAATACATGGGAGCCCTAAGCACATACCTCACCTCTCTGTTTGACTGGGTGCTTTGCTTATCTTTGTCAAGAGGCAATTGAAGGAAGAAGAAAAAGGAAAAACATTTCCCCTTAAAGTAGGACTCTTCGCATTACTAAGCTACTGCTATTTTAACTATTGCACCAACTGTTTCTGAACACCCCTGAGAAAATTGGTCACCTGAATCCATTGACTGTACCAACGAGTCCAACAGCCCAAACCGGAGCTTTTGGAAATCAATAGAAGGCCACACATTGATTTATAGGCTGTTGGATGCAGGTCTTACCAGTTTACCAGTGTGTAAGCATGTGCACTAAACTGTAACCAAATACATGCTTACATCTGGAAGCACTTTAAAATGTGATTAAAATATAAAAACCATATGAAACACATGATTTTGCAGGAAATTCTAACATCACAACATGCTGCTAAAAGGAAAAGCCCACTACTGGTCTGGTCTCTCATTACTGAACGGACATGAAATGGGAGAGCCTTGAAGGGGAAGAAACCCAGTTGGTTCGAAGCCATAATTTGCAATTGTGTGCATTGAAGAATCTTTTCCTTCAGAGAATCCCTGCTCAGAAATACACAAAAAAGAGCAACAAAGTCCTTCATATGCCACTTTCAGAGTAGCCTTTGTGCTCTGCTTTACTAGCTGTAACAATGGAGGATTGCACTAAGAAAGTCCCTCAAACTCTGAAATGTCCTGAAAAGGGGAAAAGACTGGCATCCTCACCACTGTATGCACAGCAGATATCGGAGAAAGGCCACCATCTCTAAATGCCAGAGAAGTGTCTTACTGGCAGTTCAGTTCATCCACACAAGAGTTTGCAGATGTATTGAAAAGGCATTCAGTATGATGGCAATCTCAGACATGTACACAACAAGCATTTCTGGAAGCACTGTGCCTCAACGCTTACCGTGAAGACAAGTAAGAGTCACTTTAAAATGTATTTTCTGTATTACATGGCTGCATATTAAAGAGGATCAAGTGCTTTTTAAAAATCTGACTGCTTGCCTTAATGTCTATCATCATAATAAGCTGTTAGGAAAATCTGTCCTCATTTGCATGTTTCCATCCTGTGAAATCTAACTAAACACAGAGTTAAATCTTATTTCAAAAGTTTTACACCAAAATTTCCATCTTCAAAATGGAATTTTGTATTTTGGTTCTCACCTTATTGTGCTGCCAGTTTATCATTAATTTAAAATATCTTTAGCATGATCAGCTGGAATGTTATCGTTTGCTTTAATTTCTGGTTTGTTTTTTTCCTTCATGTTGGTGCCCATAGCATATTCAGTGATGGACTGAGTATGGCTCAGTCTTTTTGCAGGCTTCTGCAAAACTTGATCCTTGATAGAAACAAAACTATCCAAAAAAACCATGAACATTTATGTCTATTACCCTACCACAAAGAAGTCACACCATATTAGAAGTATGGTTCCTTAAAAATAAAGTCCTTAGACAACCTTCCAGGATCATAACTGTGTGCAAGATCACTTAAAAAGAAGGAGAGGGCTATTGGGGGAAAATGGGTTCTAGTACAAACTTCTTCCTATATTAAACACACACAAACCCGCACTATTGCTGAAATGCAGGATTTTAACATTTCACATTTCTTCTGCCTAAAAAAATATGTATATAGTGTTCCCTCTGTTATTCAGCATTTCAAAGTACAGAGTCCACCCTAATTGCTAATAACTTTTTCACTTTGGCTACAAATTCCATCCAAAACTTGTTGCTGAATGGCCTTCTGTCTGCAGTAACCTGAATCATTAAAATTTCCTATTGCTAGTGGTAACATTCCTATCTTGAAAAATACTCAGGAGAATACTTAGAAGTACTACCTTTATAAAATAGTCCATAAATGACAACTGATACTCAAATGTCACAGGTCTCTGTTTTCCTCTAAACTAGAGATTCCTGATGATCATCATCTGGCACTCATTTGATGTATAAAATAAGAGCATAGTAACAAAAATCAGTTGGTGTTTACCCTTATCTTACATGACTGTAGAAGGAAAATTACCTTAGACACCAGCTCCAACATTTTAGAAAACCATATCCATGTAATCAATGAAAACATAAAATGCAATGGTGCTTTCATCATTTCCATCATACATCCACTGAATGTAGCTTGTTTGGCTGAGAAATAAAAAGTTCTTTATAATTATTATTTAAATAAGAAGACTAGGCAAGCATTAATATTTTTGATAATATGATCCTCATGTTTAGGAAGGTAATCCCAAGTCTACAGAGGAGGTAATTTTACCAAGGTAAGATTGACTCCATAGGCATTTTAAATGTAAACAAACAGAAAATACTGAACTGCTTTAAAATCAAGCTTTTAGCTTCATCTAAACCTTATGCTGACTTCAACAGAGCCAAGAAAAGAACCAAGTTCTGGCTACATTTCTAATCAGAAAAAAGTAGGTTTTCTCTAACTTAACTTTTATTACCATATTTAGTATCTCGACATTCTTATTATTCATATAGAACTTAACTGCAGTTGAACATCTCATATGAAACATTAGCATGAATCTCATGTTCAGTGTAGCTTGTGACGACTGAAATTGTATATGATTTTTTTCATACAGGATAAAATGCTCAGTAAATAGAAAAAAAAAAAAAAAGCAAACAGGATGTTCTTGTTTGCCTATAGCAAGCAATTTACATCCTTTCAAGATCTTCTGGCACTTGGTACTTTATTCTTTTGCAATAGCAAACCCAACGTGTCCTGTAAGCACCAGATTGAATGAAACCTGCTTTCTTACAGATTTGTGCTCTCTGCTCTGTAATTCCACATTCTTTTCTCTCGCTGCAAATGGCCATATCTTTCCACATTGCCTATTACACTGTCACCTGGCAGGAGAAACTGTGCTGTGACTAGTTTGGGATTGCACACATTTTGTTTGGCCGCTGAGCCACTGCCAAACAGAATGTATAACAGCTACATTCTGCCTGCCTTTTCCTCAAAATTGGCATCAATCTGGATTTCTTTCCTTCATACAGTCAGAGATTCTCATAAAACATGATATTCATTGAGAATTTCACCTTTCAGATTTGATAGAGAGACAAAAGGGTTCAAAACCCATGGAGGAGAGAAATAAAACAGGGGAACAGAAAAACCTTAGTAGACATCTCTCTCAGAAAGCAAGAATAAAAACAAATATTTAAGAATAATAATGTTGATAATGTGACAGTTCACCAGCTCTGTGAAATGTCAGGCCACGGTTCGGGTTGTTTGGGCTTTTTTAACAGATTCTAAGATTAGGCTCTTAAATCCATTTTTAGGAACTGTGATGAGTGACCCTGCTTTCAAGATGACAGGAACCTGGCATCTCATTTTAAGTGTGACATATACCATATCTACCACTTTAAAATACAGGACTCCCTCTTTCTGGTTTTAGACATACCAATGAACACCTATAAACACATCTAACCAGGTGTAAACGATTACACACAGAACACAGAAAATTAGACCTGCAAACTTAAAAACATAAATAAACCCCTCTATATAGACATTATCAAGTTCAGATTCTCTGAGCTAAAAAACCACTATGTTAATTAATAAAATAAATACAAATACTAAAAATAGCTTTGCGGGAAGAAATTATATGCTTAAAGTGATTTGCCTAAAGGTACACAAGTTAAATGACACCTTGACATTTCTGAATCTGGATTAAGACTGAAACTTTTAGAATTCCTTAATGCTGCCATAAACTCAAGAGTAACCACAGAATGACAGAGATGGATACAATGTCAATGCTACTGTTTACTACATTTATGTTTCTAAATCCCCATGAAATGGTTACCTTTTCAACTATTTAAACTGAAATCAAGGTGTTCAACCAAGCTGTTGTTTGAAGTTTGAGTTTCTTCCCAACAATTCATAACTGCACTGTCTTAAGAACAAATTCCACCACCTAAAAATGTGGCTGATGTGCAACTATACATTGACATCATATGCTGTTCATTTCAGGAAAAAGTTAACTTTCCAGCTGAAGTTTTTGATGTTTCAGTTTTGGCCAGGTAAGAAAGCCTGCTGTCACATTTTCCCTTTTGCAGTCCATCTGCAATGACTGAAGAATTCTTCATGGTCACAATATCAGACATATAAAACATCTTATTAATTTAAATTTATTGCTGAGAAGACTGAGGCACAAAGAATTTATATTTACAGTAATAGCATCATTTGTTTTAATAGATAATTACTAAATATAATATTAGTGTAGTTAAATTGTCTTTCTCCTCAAAATATATGTATTTCCCTATAGACTGTCATGTATTGCTTTTCCTCCACTCCCCCTCCACCCCTGGATACAAATGGAAGGTGGAGTGGTGACCAATTTTGGCCAAATTTTAGGCAAAACTGTTGTGGATTCAATACACAAAATTAGGCACACCATTAAAAACATACATCATATGACTGGAGTCTTAATATTATAAAATCAAAGATGTAATGGATAGAATAAAGTCAAGATTCTGTGTGTCACAATCACACTGTTCCTGATACTTAAATATTAACCAGAATAATTAAATATTGGTTCAGTGTTTTTCCATGGATTTTTCTACAGTTCTATTTAAAAACCAATTTAAAAGCTATATTCGCCATGACCTGCTGATATGTCAAAAATAAAATGTGCATATGCTACATAATCTAGTAATACATGGCAGGATGCTATTTAAAAAAAAAAAAAAAAAAAAGACAAAACCAAAACCAAACTAAATACAATGGGCAAACCAAACAGGTTTTTGAATATAAGTGTCTGAATAAAAGAAAGAGACTTAAAATAGTGCTAGTTTTGAGGTTAAGATGGGGGAGGTAGCCACTGTCTGTTCTGCCAGAGAGCAGCCAGACAGCCAGTTAGCTGAGCCGTTTCTACCAACTAGTCACAGCACTGTTGTCAAGTGCCCGGTGGTAACAGTGAGGAGAGATGCAGAAGATGTTGAATTATTGCAATATCTATGGGGCATGAGATAAAGGGGGGGTGGGGAAATCCCAATACTTCTGCAGAATTTGAATTAATACAGCCTGCTGCTGCTCAAATTATAGTCCAGGAAAGCTTCAAGAAAAACAAAGAAACAAAAGAAAACCGTAGAATGGTTAGGTTTGGAAGGTCCCTAAAGATCATCAAGTTCCAACTGCCCTGCCATGGGCAGGGACATCTCCCAATAGGGCAGGTTGCTCAAAGCCCCATCCAGCCTGGCTTTAAAAACTTCCAGGGATGGGGAATCCATAACTTCCCCGGGCAACCTGTTGCAGTGTCTCACCATCCCTCACAGGAAAGAATTTTTTCCTAATATCCAATCTAAATCTCCCGTCTTCCAGTTTAAAACGATTACCCCTTGTCCTATCACTACACTTCCTGAAGAAGAGTCCCCCTCCAGCTCTCCTGTAGGCTCCCTTCAGATATTGGAGGGCTGCTAGAAGGTCTCCCTGAAGCCTTCTCTTCTCCAGGCTGAACAGCCCCAGCTCTCTCAGCTTGTCTTCACAGGAGAGAAGCTCCAGCCCTCTGATCATCTTTGTGGCCCTCCACCGGATCCGCTCCTTATGTTATTAGCCATACAAATATATACAGCAATATTGACATGAAACTTGAACAAGCCTTATTCCCTCAGAATGCCTAATAATGTCATTCCTTTTTTTTCTTTATGAAAAAAAAAACTCTAGTAAAAATTGATTGCAATTCTTAGATTTTGGTTCAGTAACAAAATCTAAAGAATTCTGGGAAACAGAGCCAACAGCAGCATTGAAATGAATAATTCACATCAAAATTGAGTATCAATAGCACTCAAAGAACCTGGGAGATGGAGAGCGGGTTGATGCCTTCTCCATGTAAGATGTCCCAAGATGGTAATCTTCTTCCTGTGCTTTTACTTCTCAGCATCCAGTTAAGTTAACTTTGGATACGTGTTCATGCAGATGAACAGCGTTCTTAGGAACTCAGTGCTATACACGTGCAATGACCAAGTTGTCATAGGATCCTCACAGCAAAAAATTTTCCCATGTACCCTAACACCTCCAAAAGACATATAATAAATGGCTATAATCTAACATCTCCAGTATATAATAATTCAGATCTTTTTTTACCTCAAACCACTTAAAAATAGTCCACAAACCACCTGTTGATCACATTTGTTCAAAAATTGCTGTTCAGACTTTCAAATTCATCTTGTTTACTTGCTTTTAACGGGAAAAGTATAATTCATTTCCACTTCTGCTGCTTAAAATAATTTTAACATATTTCGTTTTTAAAAAAAAAACAAAAACAAAAACAAAAACAAAACAAAACAAAACAAAATCACCTGTGGTTTGAGACTATACAATGGAAAATTTCAGGCCAAAAAATATAGTTAAAAATCCACAGAGTAAAAGAAAACAAACAGTTCAATATAACTTAAAACCTGACTAAGTTACCAGATCCTGCCAAATTTCTTGGGTTTTTTTTCCAGAGAAGATTGCAAATGAAGAGTAAGAAAATACAAAGGAAAGAATGTGAAGAGTTCTACTTTTTATTTAGCACAAATTATCAATTTCTGCAGTTCTGCTTTATACTAACGTAACTCTTATTGATGTCAGTGGAAGGACATCAATGAGTACTTCTGGAAAAATTTCCCTTGTGAATTTCCAGCCAGAGCTTGAAAATTTTATGGGGCCAATACAGAGTGCAGCCTGACTTCCACATGATAAATACAAAAGTTTTTTTTCAAAACAGACTGATCTTGTCACTCTGGTGTGTCACATTTTGTATGTTTTATTAATACAGTTCATCGCTGATTCCTTTCTCCTGCATGTTCTTCATTTTTTCTTTAAAACTCACTCTCCCTTGCTAGTGGAACAGATTTTTTTTCCCATGAATTTATGATACACAGGCTGAAATAGCAGATGCTCAGTGGCAACCAGGTAATAATAATGAGTAACTTATAAAATATACACCAGAATCAGAGTTGATATTTTCAGAGGACACTGATCCTCATCCTGAAGGCACAGAAAAGTCAAGCTGCCTTAGGAAACATAAGGAAAAAAGTCATTCGAAGCCACTTCCACTTGCCTGCCCATAATAACCTAGACAAATTTTGGTTAGCAGTGAAGGAAATTAACATGCCTCCTTCCCTGCAGCTTTATTCTTTTGCTTGCCCTATATCTAGTGAAAACGCTGGTGGAGTATATGGCAAACCAGAACAATCCAGGTTAAAAACAATCTACTTTTTCAGCATTATTTTTAACCAAGGGCAATTCTGATCCATTTCTCTGAGTAGCCTTCCAAGGATGTATGCCATTCTAGGAGCAGCAGAGAAGTCGGAGAAGAGGCAATGAAAGACCACTGGGGTACATTCAATACACAAAGGATTTCTCTTGGGGCATGTCTTTAGCTGGTGATGCTTTCCTGGAAATAATGAAAATTACCAACAATGATGGGGCATGTACTTCAGGGTAGGGCCTTCTCTTTAATTTTTATTTTCCTTTATCATTTAACATCATTAACCATGTAGTGTTAAAACAGGATGATTAAAGAGCATAAGCATCTTCCACAGGACGTTTATGTTCCAGAGGACATTTTTTGGATTAAGACAATATGTGGAGAGTTGGTGACCTAAATTAAATACTTTCACTCAAAATGGCTTAAAAGAGAGAGAAGAAAGTGCTTTTTACAGTACTTGAATCTGTATTTCTTACCTATTTATATCATACTGCTAAATAAACTGTGATAGCACAATTAACACTAAATATATGTGGTAGCATAATTAACACTAAAATATCATCTTTGGCCTCTAAAGGTAACATCGGAACTGAAAAACTCACCTAGTGAGTTTTTTCTCCTTCTCTAAAGGAGAAGCAGGTATTTCAGTAACTGGCAGTAGCGCTACTTTGATCGTGTAGCACACTTGTCATTTCCAGTAGATACTGAAAATCTTAAACTGTTATGGGTGTCATATATGTACATACAGTACAGATCATTATGACTACTGTTTTGAAATGATGGATGAGTGATTTGAGTTTAAGGCCTCACCCAACCTTTGCCGAAGTCAGTAGGATCTTTGACAGAATCCTGAGTGACAAAAAGAAATGTGGAAGTGGGTGGTCTGGTCAGAGGACACATAGAGGAAAATCCATTTTCATTTTTCTTGTCGTTCACTCCACTGATTTCTTATTGTCTGTTGTCTCATGTTTCATGCTGCAAATGGCTTGTACCTTTCCCAGACCCAAGAATTGTAATTGCTACAGGCCTTCCAAAGAGTGTTCCAAGAATTTTTAAAAAGTTACTGGAATTCTGTTGGAATTGAAAAAAGAAACTAAACCTGTCTCAAAAAAAAATCTACCACAACAGATGTAAAATCTGTCCTTACCTCTACCTTCACTGCCAGACAGTGCAAACTGGACATAAGAGGATGTTAAAGGAAAAGACATGTTCCCTCCTTTCCACATCCTCCCTCTCTGAAATGCTGTGAACATGTGTTTGAAGAAACAGCCTTTTTTCTTGCGTGAATTTAATACTTCAGGTACAAAACTGAATGCCAGCAGTGGAAATTCTTCTGAGCAATCCAGGAAAAAGACAGCACCTTTGTCTTTTCTTTTCCATTTTCTTTTCCCTAAGTATTTTGTTTTGTGCTTTTCTGAAGATGTTGACAAGACTGAGGCTCATACTAGTGACTGACAGACCATCTGAGATAGAGTGAGTTTCTTCTCTCATGCCATGTTTCTTCTACTTTTAGCTCTCCATTTTTCTGCTCCTTAAGGTCCTGCCTCCCTTACCACTGCTCTTATCCTTATATTCTGGTTACTTCCGCTTGCTCTCTGTATCCATTTTTTTTTACCTACATATTAGAAACACTTAAATCACTTTGTGAGACAAATGTTTCTCCTTTTATCTATTCTTCTTTCACCTTCATTATCGTCTTTTGGCATAGTCTTGTGCTGATGGATTGAATATGTTGCAGGAGAGTAAAAATTAACTCAGAGTCAACTTGGGTATTCCAAAGATCAGGTCTCTGCTCTCTTTCTTTGTGTTTCATAGACAAGCATGTGTACATCTGCTGTTTCTTGCTCTTTCAGCTATTTACTGAACTCCAGAACTCCTGGCAATTATCACTTGGGTGGTTTCTTATTGTGTTTTGTTTTCTTTTTTTTTTTTTTTTTTTTTTTTAAATATCTATAAAGCTTGGAGATCGCAAAGAAGTTTAAGGCCCAAGTAATTATAATTGCAAAAGAACTTTAAAACATGATTATAAGTTATAGCTGAGAAGATTAAACAATTTTTTCTCTGCCTTTTTAAAAATTCTTTAAAAAAAAAACTCTTTTGAAATTGCTAGGATATAATATTGGTGTGTTTTGTTTTTTTTTTAATTTGTCTTGCCAACACTGTGATTCACTGACACCACGAATGCTACAGTTCTCCTGCTCCTGTAAATTTTCCTTCATTTCTTGGTATAGACATCACCTTGTCATGACAGCACAAACCAGTTCCGCTTTTGACAGAAAAATCAACTGTTAGTCTTGAATTTCTATCCTTCTCAGGTGACAGACAGATGTCCACAGGTACCATGGAGATTTGTTTCTGTAATGTACAGATGTCAATGAAATGAACATGCCTAGTAAATTAAGTTTTTCCTTCTTCCACACAGAACAGAACAAGACTAAAAGTAAACCTCCAAAATCTATTTTCTATGTAATTTGCAAAACAAATCTAGTTCCTCCTTGACTAAACATTAAAGACGTTAAATACAAACCTTTCAAAGAAATTAAAGTTATAAAGCAATTATGTTTTAACCTCTTCAAAACTACTTCTTTCTTTGCTGTCAGACAGAATGCAAAAAGTCAGTATAATTATTTTAGTCTGAGCTCATGATTCCTTGACTTTCTCTAAAAGCAAATGGTAGTATTTGGAGATACACTATTGATGTTTAAACTTCCAGTCACATTACATTGTGTCAGTCCTCAGACTGTCAGTAAGAACACCACATTTAATCATCATTCATAAAATTATTTCAGGAACTTCTATGAATCACAGAACAGCTACTGCAAGCAGGTATTCTCCTTTTAATTACA
The DNA here is from genome assembly GCA_013398155.1 of Pedionomus torquatus. Classification (NCBI taxonomy): domain Eukaryota; kingdom Metazoa; phylum Chordata; class Aves; order Charadriiformes; family Pedionomidae; genus Pedionomus; species Pedionomus torquatus. The sequence goes on from VZRU01011522.1 coordinate 55,696, forward strand.
GATTCAGGCATAAAATCCTCAGTAAATTCTTCTCTTCCTTATTAAGCCCTTTCTCCTTCATCAGGCTGGTCATCAGAGCATGAAGAAATGTTTCATAATCCTCTAATCTGATGTCACAACACCACTGGTGCCTGATTTTGCCAGTGGAAACCCTGAAGCCCAGAAAGAGTTGGTCCTCTACTTGGGTACCTATGGAGTACGTGGTCGCATGTGAGCACCCACCATCCCCTGCTCCCTAAGTGCCTCGTGATCTCCAGAAGGTGGCTGGCTCCCCAGCAGCCCAGGCCACTAAAGCTGGGAGAAGACCACCTCCTCAAAGTTTCTTTTACTTTCAGGTTTTAAGGTTATAAATGGTATTTCAGCAGGTATTTCTCCATCACAGGAGAGCCAAGAAGAAATCATACATTTATGTTATATAAAAGGACATATTTCTTTCCCTCATATTTCTTTCCCTGAAATTCTTAAAAGAAAAGCACATCTTTAACTGCACTAAGGACACAGTCAAGAATTTTCTCGTAGCAAGTCTAAGATTTAGCCTAATCAAAATAGATAGGAATCAAATTCACAATAAGACAACAGGGAGCATGAAGTCCATTTAGATCACCTGACATTGCAGCATCACCTTCAACTCTGTATCTGTTAGCATTTCTTTGAAACAATCCCCCTTCCTCTCTTTTTTTTGAAACTCTTCAAAAATTATGAACAAACTCAGTACCTCTAACTGCTAAATAAGAATGGACACAATAGGTGAACAACATGAACTTCTGCACTTGGAAGGGACTAATGTCAGATCAACCCAAATCTGAAACATCATCTTATTTTTAAAAACAGGCAACCTGCTAATTGTTAGTAAATTTCAGATGAGCACACAAACTTGGAAAGACAGGTCAAGAAACAAGGAGTTTCAACATAAAGTTCATCTGACCAACCTCTCATATTGCCTGTTAGAATTATTCTATCAAATCAGCATTTTCCTTTCAGCTCCATATAACCGCTATTTAATTCTGAGACTGCTATCACATCTTGTGAGTTTGGTTATTTATTTCTTAAAAAAAAAACCTATTTATTTAAATAAAGATACAATGAAGATCATTTTGTACAGAATCACACTTCTGCTGGAGGAAAAACAGACTAATTTCTCCTCTAAATCACAGACATCTTAAAACATTACATACAGAGTAATTTTGACATGTCTTGATGATTTATTGCTCTAAATTTCATCCACTCAGCAGCTTTTGCAAACATATTTCTAATGTTAAACATGCAATGTTTAATTCCATTGCTGTGCTAATGAAGCAGCTTTTTCAAACTAAAACGGTAACTGAAATAATGTTACAGTTCAGATCACAATTATTACATTACACTAGATAACTAGTGTATCTAACACAATCTGTTCAAGAACTTATCCAGAAGTATTGCGTTTCCCTCCTTAAGCAAGACAAAAGTTACAAAAGTCTAATCTGTATAATTTGCAACTTACCGAAAATTTAGATAGCTCCCTGGTATTTTTGGAAAAATACATCCAAGTATAAATCCTTTCTCTCTCAGTAGAAATCAGAATCACTGTATGTTGTTTTAAGAAAACTTTATGTGCATCACAACAAAGGAATGTAAAAAAGCTGCAGGAAAGCTTGAATAAATAAAATAAATATGGATGGAATAAAACTGGCTCCCCCCCCCAAAACCCGAGTTTGTCAAGAGAACAAAGGACACACAAACAGCATGTAAAACCTGAATTCAAGATACGTTTATAAAAAAAGGGATGAGGACACATGTTTTTTCTATTTCAGCTTGAAAAATAAAGGGACACAGCAATGAGTCTTGCTGGCAGGCAGATAACTCATAGGCCCTGACCCTTCGACTCACCAGGAATTCAAACACAAAGCTCTTTTCATAGTGACCGTGCCATACATTCTCAAGATAAGGCAGCGAAATAAGGAGCAATGGAGAGGTGCCACAAAGCTCAAACTGCAGAAAACTGTGCACAGAAATTATGTTCCTTATTCACCTATTCAGCTGCACACCAAGAGCTAACTGCAAAACTATTTCTTTGCAAATTGGAAGCCATGCAATGTGCTTTTAGAAATGGGACCTGTCTCCTGAAGCAAGCAAAAGCAAACGAGAGAGCAAGCAGCAAGGAAAGGACTCTCCCTGTACACTTCTGTATCGTTCAGAATCGAAGTGCACATCCGGACAAATAATCTCGAACACAATGAGCCTCGAAAAGGATTGCTGCGGTAAGACCGAAGGTTTTTTAGAAACAACAGAAATAGCTACATTTCAAACAACATTTCAAATCTGGACTCACCATGAAAAAGCAACAGTTGCCTGAAGTTAGTGTGCTATTTTCTGCCCTGTTCCATTGCACTTTTTGCCTAGTTGTCCAATACTTAGTAGCTCAGAGCTGCCACACAGAGGCCCCTTCCGTGATCTGGCTTATTTGCCTGTCAGTTTGAGTCTCAGCTTCTGTATGATGCAGCTGTGCACTTTGCTGAAGGTCTAATATCATTTCCATAAGATTTCTCCCTGCCCGGAGCAAGCAGTTTGTTCTCCCTGCTCAATAAATACTCAGACCACTTTTCTGGTACTCACAGGGATAAAGCTTTAAGTTGTTAAGGAGTTCTTACTAAGTAGTGGGTGGAGAACATAAGCTCAGTACAAGGAAACTCTGCGCATAATCAGAAACTGAGAAACTTCCTCCCTTTCCCCCAACCCCTCCTCTCTCCAGGCTAAGCTGCCAGTGCCTCCTTTACAGAAATTTAGGAATGTAAAGGGAGGACTCAAAGGGGCCCAGTCAGACAAGCCTTTCTCAATCAATTAGCTTGCAGCCATTACTTGTGACCCTAGGTCACACAACATAAGTGTGTGGGGTGTGCCTTTAGGGGTACACCAAAGCCACTTATTAAAACTTACATAACCAAAAGTGTTCAAAATCAAATAAACCCTGGAAGCTGGAAAATATTTTCCATGTACCACAGTTTTGCAGGAAGAAAAGTTTAAAGAAATGTTGCTTTGCCTTTCCAATAACAAATCATTTGATGCAGGAAACTAACTTTTTTTGTACTTAAAAAATAAAACAATTGAAACATGAGATACAAAGGCAGACTTTAAAGTGATATTTGCTTTGCAATTATGCAAAAACTAAATAATACCAGCATAAGTGACATTTGACAAAGCACATGATCATGTTTCCTAAAATAAGACTATTGTCTGTAGCTGCAAAGGAATAGATGTTTATGGGACTGTTTAATTAATTCATGAAGCTCAGCCTACATATTTCAGTCCTCTGCAAGAAATGAGTTCTGAGCATTTGGATTCCATTCTTCATTTTAATACTCCAACATAAAAATAATTAAAAAAAAGAAATTGTTTACTTTTCAAAAAGGTCTGGAATATTTAAATACCACAGTAAGTTATCCTGCATTCAACACACAGGGTGAAGAGGGTGTAACTTACCACAATTCCCACACAACAAGTATATACCCCTCGGTGTGAAGGAAAACTTCAAAAAGACCCTCAGCTTCATATCCTGCCAACCCAATGACATGGAGATGATGCCTTGGAAAAACCCATGAGGGAGTCCTGATTTCAAAAGCAGATCTATGACAACCCCTTTCTGGGCCAGACAAGATCAATGCACTGCAGGGGCGATGCACTTTAATCTCAAGGTGCATCGCAAAGCATCTTTAAGTAGTGCCACAGATCAAGGCTTATACATAGTTGAAAAAAACAACTCAGCCCAAACTTCACTCTCCACTATAAGGTAACTGAGCAACAGCTACACAAAAGCTCACAGAAGCACAATAATACAGCAAAGTAGTGGTAATGCATGGAAATTCATCGAGGATGTTGTAGACAACCTCCAATCTACAAGTCTCTTCTCCATTACAAACCCAGTCAAACTCTCTGAAGAGGCAGCATGGCTTGTGTTAGTTCAGACATTCATTCCAGAGATCAGATTGCAGGATCGGGGCCACTGAGTAAGTGCCCTGGGGTAAGGATTTTGCTTCTGTCTTGCACATAAGACAGCATTTAATAAATTAGGTCACATTTAAATCCTTGGAAAGCTCTGGCAGTAGAAATAATAATCATGGAAACTTTAATTTTAAATGAAAAAAATGGGCTCAAAATTAAGACGCTGGACTTGGATTTAGGATATTTGGGTTCTTTTCCCATTCTTGTCTCAGACTGTCCAAATGATTTGGGAGACACTCATTCATCTTTTAAAGTTTCTGCCAAATATCAATTGCCTTACAGATGTAAGGCCTTCGCCTCCCCAGGGCCTATCAATAAAAAAGTGATAATAATATTCAGTATATGGATCCTTTCAATACTGATTCACAACACATGCTCTACATAGTGGACCTAAAGCACTGTAGAATATAAAATTCTTACTGCCAAGGGACACCTGAGTAACTGAAAACAAGGAAACTTGCTACATCAAATATCCAGAAACATCATTCAAATCCATTATGGGCTTCAACATAAACACAATCTCCAGGAGATAAATGCAAATCCATACATACAAATAATGATCTACACTTCACACTTTCTCCTTTAGTCACCTAAAGGTGAGGTACCTGGAAACTTAAGGGTTGGGCCCTTAAATCACAAGGCTTTGGAGTTCCTAATAGTAGAAACAAATAAGAAGACAGTGTCTATCTGGAGACAGGTTGTCTACAGTGTTACTCCCAACAAGTGTTAAGAAATGGAGAACTCACTCCATGTTTGGCCAATCTCCATGAATTTGCAGGTGAAATTAGAGGAATTGCCATTCACCTCATGCTTCCCTTTAATCTATGATTTCTAAAGCAAGATAGACCCCAAGCACTCCATTTGGATATTCATTACAGATTCCCACACCTTTCTTTTGGAAAGGTCGATATGTAAAATTTACGACACAAATAACAAAGAAATTTAAAGGATGTTTTTAATACAACTTAAAACAATGCTTCCACACTGGAAATAATAATAGAATAATGGCTCCTCCTGGCACAGTTGAGTCCCCTGGCTAAGGACTCTTCCTTTTCCTGATTGCTAGCTGTAAAATTACCCTTCCATTGGCTCGACTCCATTGCTGCCACATTTCAGCCAAGCAAAGGCCAACATGAGACACATCAAAATAATCTCTAGTGAAGAAAGATGCAAAGGTAGAAGGACATGATCCTCAGACTAAAGAAGTTACCTAGAAATATATAAAACTCCTTTAGCATTCTCAGGGTGCTCTCCTATGACTGAAACTCTTTTTAGTTAATGAAAGTAAACACCACCTTAGTGCTTCCATTTTACATTCTAATAAGGATCACCCCAGAATAGACTTCATCATATTTCAAGGAGGGATAATGTAAGTTTTCACATAGTTTTCCACATTCTATTCTCTATCCTCAAAAGTCACAAATTTTGGAGAGACCTACCTTAATTAGCTACCTCACCTCCCTTTTATCTGTCACACGTTCTTTAATACTAACAAATAAATGCTAACCTAGGGTGCATGCATCTTCCTCCTCGCACTGAGATATTTTCACACTTACTAACTCAGAATGAGAAAGGAGATGAAATATGCAAGTATTATACACAATTTTTATTTGCATATGCAGATCTTCAGGCCTAGAATACACTCAAGTTCAATGTGATCAATATATGATCAGGCTACATTAGGGGATCCTTTGAGAATATGAGATTTCTTGTTACCTTGAGGGGGGTCGGGGGCGGTGTCTGCATAACACCAGTCAGCATAAAAAGCAACACCTGTAACATTACTTGACAGAACTAGATCTCCTCTGTTACACTTTTAAGTGAATTTATAATAATTTTAGTTAGAAAGGTAAAAAAGCTATGTGCAAAACACTTGTGGTAGAATACATAAAGCTTATAGTGTTGATAGTGGTAGTCAGTAAGATATTCGAATCTTGAGTCATGCTCTAAATACATTAAAAGCAACCACTTCTTTAAAAAAATCAAAACAAAACTAATTCCAGGGAAAAAAATAAAAAGAAGGGGAAAAAAAAGAAAAGCAAAAGCTTGCAAATACACTACAGTACTTTGAAATAGATCTTCCACTCTTCAAGCCTTTTTCCCTTGCCTTCCCCCCACCCCCGTTTCCTTTCAGGAAACAAAACTCAAGAAGAGAAAGAGAGAGGGAGTCAAAAGGTTACAGCCGGCTTGTAAGTGCAAAGAACGTGAGAGGCCCATTCTTCCCCTTAACACCTGACATCCCAGTGTACATTTTCTTCGGTACTGAGTCTGGTGGATTAGACATGCAGCTACTATCGATAATGGAAGCTGTGCATCTCATTCGCCATGCACTGCTACTTTAAAGTTCTCCTCCTACCCCTGCCTCTATAAATTGTTCTCCCTCCTGCTCCACAATTACAAACTTAATTAATGGAGATTTGCAATCTGTCATCAATCGACCCAGTTAAATATCTTGTCTGAGTCGCAAATAATATATAAGAATTCACTCCTGGAACTCTAAATTTTTCAGAAGTTGCATGAAAAACAGTAAAATTATGCATTTACTCTTAACTACAAATAAAAACCAAGAGAGAACCCAATACAAAGCTAATAAAAGTTACAGCCTTATTAAAAAAAAAGTAATAAAATAATTAAAAATCCTGATTGACAACCTTTGTGACAGTATTATAACATTCATGTTGCCATTCCTTGACCACTCAGAATACACAAGTTTCCAGGATTTCCATAGCTTAGTGAAATGAGTGAAACATATCTAAGGCACATTTGTTACCGCTACAGAACAATGAAAGAGCTAGAGAGAAATACTAAATTATCAAAGTCTTTGCTACAGTTTTCCTAGGATGGAGCCCCCAGTATAGGCAGATGTAGCTGAGATCCGTTTGCTTGGCTGATGTTGTAGGAACAAGGAAACAATTACCTCTAAATAGGTGCCAATCATACACAAAAAGGAGGAAGACTGAGAACCAAGTTCATTCTAAACACCAGAAGTCTTCAGGCAAAAGGACAAAACAGAAACAAGCTTGGTTAAGCTAGAAAAGGTAGAGTTCACAAAAATCAACATCTAACTGGCCTACCTGAAACAATAAGTAGCAGGAGAAAGTGAGGCAATATGATTGCTTGGACTTTCATCCTACTAATAAATGGTATGTAAAGATAACTTCCTTTCAAGAAAAGATCCAAGCTCCAAGGTGAAGTTGAGTAAAAACTTTTAAAATTAACAGAACTGTGGAATTGAGAATATGGCAGAAAATGTGATTACTTTGCTGTTTGGGGTACCCCCCTGGATGTGATAGAACTGAGATGTTGCTCACCTGCTGCAACCAAGCAATGTCAGTCCCTGATTACTCTCTTCTTTCACCTACTCCATTCCAAACACCAGCCAAGTGTTTTCTTTTGCATATACAAGACACTTGACCAAGTTTGAGGGTGCTTTTTCTTTTTTTTCTTTTTTTTTTCTGTTTAACATGACAAATACTGGAATATTGTAAACTTGGTTTCTTGGATTTTGCTAATCTCTTAGTCCAGTAGCTACTCAGAGAGAACTGTCACAAATACCACAGGAGGAATTTTGGAAGGGAAAACAAAGATCATAGAGACAAATTAAAATTCTGGCTATTCATAGCCAAGTCTCTAGAAACACACTGAGTTAACTCAAATTTTTAGGACTCAAATGTGGGCAAAATCCAATGTGAAGATCCCAAAGAATATTTAAAAGAAGACTGCAGAGACCTAAACCTCCTTTGAAGAAGATTTTACAACCAGGAGGGTAGGACTTTCCTGAAGAACTGATTCTTACAACTAGCTTAAATGCATTGTGGTGAATGCATCCAAAAACTGCTAGGATGACTGGGCATAAAGGAGCAAAGGATGAGTAGATACAGGTTGAAGAAAGTTTAGAAAGTACCTCCAGCCCTACAAGATAAGCCACAGAGCTTACTGTAAAAAAGAGTAAGTAGCTCTATTGGATGTGAATGAAGACTTCCTAAAGCACCTGTTTGGTGGAGACCCCACATTAATCCATTCACATTTGCAGACCCCACCCCGCATTACCAATGTGGGCAAGCAGTGAATCAGTTCTTGAGAGAATCTGAATGTCCTAAAACATGTTTCACAACTTTTAAAATTTAAACTCATAACATACATGAAAACACATGGGTAGGTAAAACCTTTTTCTGTTATTGTCCACACCATCATTGAACACATTCTTTCAGAATAAAAGTCTGGAAAATTGTTACCCACTGCATATCTAGGCATACATGCCTGACAGAAAACTACAGGGGGAAAAGCTTGGTGACACTTGCCCTTACTTGTTTTCCTCTAAAGCTAATGCTACTTCTTTGTCTGTGAACTTTTTCTGTGTGTGTGTCATGGAAAACATGACCTTTCTGAAGCTTCTCAGTTAGAAATGAATTCTCACTAGAAAAATATCCCTAAAGTAGATTCTGTCTCTTACAAGGGAATGCTCCAGCGTCAACTTCAATTTGCCTTAAAGGCAAAAAGGCATCTCTCTAGGGATAAAAATCAATCCCCAAACTGTCAGCAGCAACATACAAAGTTTAGAAATGTGCTTAATTCAGCACAAACAAATGCTTGTAAATTGTCAAGCCAATATGTGAGAAGTGACTCTTCCATTAAATAAAATCATGAGCTAAACGAAAAAACTAGGAGGGAGACAAAGACACCATAAGCAGATATATTTTATCCACCTGATATCTATCAAGCACACTAGTAGAGAAGAAATAATAACAACCCATTCTTTACTAACAGATTACTGCTTGCTTAATATTTTTTTAATTGCTATTTTTATTTTAAAATATTTTCATTACTGTTGTGATCAAGTACATGCAAAAACACACCTTCTCCATGCAGCTTGGCAACGAGTAGCAGCTTGGGACTGCATCAATGCAGATTTGCAATCTGAAGATGATCTACACTCAGCAACAGGGATATCAGTTTTCCAACTTGGAGAGATTTTTACAACATCTGCACAAATGACTCAAACCACTCCTGACTACAGATATGCAGCAGGCATGCCCTTTTCTCCTTCTCCCCTCAAGGCCTGAGCAAAGTTAGAAACCACAGCTAGAAGTTCTTGCCTTCGCTTCTGCCGTGCCTTGTCATACCTGTGGAAACTGCTGATGCCATTCTGCCTTCCTAAGACATTTCTGCCTCCACCCAGCAGCAGTCTCACACACCTGAAACTGCCTCTACACCCACTACAGTGCAAAGATAAGGTACAGGTCTGGCTGGATGGTGTGTGGGCAGGCAAGGTGACTTTCCCATCCGGCCATTCTGTCTGCATCCCTCCTCCACTTCTGGAGAAAGGGATAAGACTGTTTGGTAGGTTTAGTTCAGGCCTATACCAAACTCCTGGATACCACTGATCAAAATAGACAGGACAGAGACAGAACCTACTAACCAAAGCAATAATACAGCAGTGACAACTGTTACAGTGACTTCTCCCCATCTTGCCAGGATAATGAGATCTTGGCCTTTTCCTTCAATAAATGTGTTTCTTACCCTAGTAGATGAAGCCACGATGATCTACACGTGTAAGAAAGAAGTCTTGAAACATGCCAAAGATTTGATAAGAGTTCCACCCTAGTGGAACTCTTAACCTTCAATGAAACAATCTTTCTGTACCCTAGTTTCTGATCTGCAAAATCTCCACCTAAAATATAAGCTGTTTCAAGCACCATGTAGGTTTTATGCAGTAACTAGTAAAAGCCTGTAAGTTTGGCTCTCACTTGTGGTTAGGAACATCGGGAAGTCCTGAAACAGGACAGTGCTATTCAGTGTAAAAAGTATGTGTTTTGCAAAAAGTGGGCTGTACTTTACCTAAAAAACCCTGCAACAACAACAAAAACAAAACCACAAAAAAACCCCCAAACCAAACAACACAAAAAAACCCCAAAGCCACAAAAAAAACCCACCAAAAAACAAAACAAAACCAAACCCAACCAAAAAAAAACCCTTCTCAGAAAGGATCTAACACAGACCCACAGCACAAGTTTCAGAGTTATACCAAAACATCCCTATCTTTTAAAAATGGAAAGAAATAAAAATACTCTACAGTATTGCAAAATCAATAATAAATCAGTTAAAATATGAAGTCATAAAAACAAGAATATGAAGTGAATGGAAAATGCAAGAAAATGAAAGTTTCATACAACAGAAAAGCAAGTTTTTTCCCTCCCAGGAGAGGGACTATTTGTCAGGAAGAGTAGTGACAGGACAAGGAGTAATGGTTTTAAACTAGAAGAGGGGAGATTTAGATTGGATATTAGGAAGACTTTCTTTACTGTGAGGGTGGTGGGGCACTGGAACAGGCTGCCCAGAGAAGTTGTGGATGCCCCATCCCTGGAGGTGTTTAAGGCCAGGCTGGATGGGGCTTTGAGCAACCTGGTCTAGTGGGAGGTGTCCCTGCCCATGGCAGGGTGGTCGGAACTTGAAGATCTCTTAGGTCCCTTCCAACTCTAAACATTCTATGATTCTATGAAGTGGGGGAACCATCAAAGCAAGATCAGTAATACCCAGAGCACAAAACAGTGCTATTTGAGAGTTTTTTCACATAGAAAAATAATAGATCAAGTTCCATGCTGGAGATCCACTGCAAGAAAGACATGACCATGTGTTATTACTGTTCTTTGACATTATTTCTGTGAGCACAGAAATACCATGAATTGTGAACTTTTATGTAGATCAAGAAAAGAAGGAAAAAACATAGCCAACAAGGAAAAGCTGCAAGACAAAAGTTGCCACCTCTTTCTGCCAGTCAGATTTCCACACAGTGACACAACATGTCATGCAAATTCACATACAAGGTCATAAGTGCCAGGAAAAGAATGGCTATTGCTACTCTCTGAATTGCTGTATTATAAAGCTTTCTGAGGAGATTACCAAGGACAGGAATGGGAGGAAAGAAAACCCACATGTTTCCTGATTTATCTTGAAAATCAAAAAGTCTAGGCTATTTGCAGCTGATACTTCAGAATGGTCAGAAATCTTTTCATCACTACTTTACCAAAGAAATTTTCTGATACACAAGATCAAAGGCAAAGATTAGCTCAGGAATCTAGCCATCATTTATTTTGGCAGTATGCATATGTTAGTAGATTCTTTGGTCCTCCCTAGGATTAACATGAGTTTCCAGAGATGGTGTGGAGTTCATCCAACAATCTGAAAGAGCAAAGCTATATTGTTTAGTTTAGTCACCCAGGAAAGTGAACTATAACAGCTGATCTATCTTGCATTCAAAAACAAGATGGTAAACTGTTACAGCAGAGAGTAATAATTCAGAATCACAGGTATCAGAGATCTCTCTAGTTAGCTGGTTCGCTCTTCCAGATGGTACCCTGCCACTAGAGTTCTTACTGTAACAGTTCTTAATATCAAAAATCTTTCTCTAAAATGAACACACAATTTCTTTTCTTTACTTAATCAAAATTACTACTTATAACTGTAACCGCTTTTCATTGAATGTAAAACCATTCTAGTTCTTCGGTTTTCATAACGCTGAACCGTTTATTTATTTTTTTAAAGAGCATTTACTTCTCTGGGCTTACTAAGAGGTAACTTGGAAGTCTGGTGTGCTTTCCCTGTCCACTGCATGAGAGCCAGACAGCGTCTGAACAATTACTGTTTGATTTGGGTTAAGAGTCAGACACCACCTGGGGCAATGTCCAGACTGCAGGGAGGGATACTATTTCCGGAAACACAAATGACAGGTGGGAATTTGCAAGTGGTAACACTTTATACATTTAGGGCACTGCCGTGTTTCAGTGCAAACCTTTAAAACACAAGCATACAGGCTTAACTCAGAGTGATTTTTTTTTTTTTTTTTTTTTGGACAGGGCTACGGCACTGTTGAGAGAAAGGACTATTTCCACACCCTGAGATTTTTCAGAGCAGCTGATGATCCCATGCTCAAGGATGCAAATGCTGCCTTATGTTCCATGCTGTTCCAATTTTAGTCCATCAGATAAATGTGCACTACACCATCCAGTGAGAGACCACGGAAGCAGTGAGAGGGGGCTTCTGTATGACTGGAAAAGGGTGTCATTTTCATAACTCCATCATTTCAGTTATGGCTGTAATCCTGGTTTCTGTTATCTGATTTAGAAGTAGGGAAATTGCAGCAAATCATTGGTAACTCCAGTAATGCAAAACTATAGAGAAAAAAAAAAAAAGTACGCTCTGATTTCTCTAAGTATGCATGCTCTATGCAGGACCTTTATTTCATCTTTATCAGTAGGGACAATAACCAGCTGGACAAACCTGCTCTCTGAAGACACCAAATATTTTGTGAAACAGACTAACCTCCATCAAATGAACCTATTTTTTCTGCTTAGCAGACAACCACAGACAACTAAACATTTGTCGCCGCTGCTTGTTATTCATCCTCATGTTGAAGGGCAAATGGAGCTAAAGAAAATTTGCTCAGCTTCTAATTCAGACAATATATTTTATCACCTTTGACTACCTGGCTTAAAATACTAGGTAGGTATATTACTCATTTCTTAATTTAGTGCTACTTCACTGACTGTTCATGCGAATGGGCCAATGGCTTCAAGATCATGACATTATTGCCAACCTACCTGAGTAACTGAAACTTTGCAAACACAATAACAAATCAAGAAATAAACTTCGTAAATGCATGGGTTTTAGGAAGATACTAACCCATAATAAACTTTCTTAAATTATTCTGGTCTGGGAACAATTCCAAGTGTAGGAAGACCATGTGTTACTATGCTTTTATAATGAACAGAACTTCACAAACCTACTCACAAAGCAATATATTTTTAATATTTATGCAGCACTAATTTATACCCTTTCTGAACACAACAAGTGGAAAAAATGGCACAGCAAAGGTACTTATGCATGCTGAACATGAGAAAGTTTTGACTTTAAGGAATACATGCTCCCTCTCCTTCCCTTTCCAGTGCAGTCCCTCAACTGGAGAGGTTATTAGTCATCTGACACCTGAGAGTATCGGGTTATCGCTTAGTGAATGTTCTCTTCGTGATTATGTCTAAAGTCAAAGTGATTTCAAAGTTTAAAGTGCCCTCTAGCATTCAAAATGCCCTGTGAATGCCTTGAGATGTGCAATTCCTTAGCCCCCACTCCAGTCTAGCATTGCATGATGCCCAGCAAAATTCCACCTATGACATTATAAATGTGCCCTAAGCTCCGACCCAGAGGGACCATCTTTAAGGTTGAGAGAGCATTTCAGTCTCCATTCCTCTACAGACCTTTGGCTGTTTGCTGAGGCTGCTAGCCAGGGTTCCAATTAGTGACAGCTGATTGCTCTTTTGATGTGCGCACCTCTCCAGGAACTGGACCGAAGCTACCAACTCATTTCATATAGGTCATTGGAAGTTGACAAGTTTGTAAGAGATTGACTAAGGCCCAATTTGGATTAGTATTTTAGCAGGAAGGTCGTGTATCCCACTGCTCTCCAACCTCTCTCATGCATATAATTGTAATATAGCAACTTCTAGGCTGTAAATTGGCTGGTTTCAGAGAGAGGGGCATTCGAAAACTCCAGAAGCAAGACTCCCATAAAGTGTTACTGGGAAATTAAACTGTGTCTCACCCCCTTAACCTTTTGCTATATAGACTGCATTTAAAGGATTTCATTGGGGCCAGAGGCCATAGCTTACATTTCGGTTGCTAAGTGAAATAAATCATGGAAGAAATTGGCTTAATTGGGGATTCCAATAAAATGCTGCATTTAGAACCAGGGAGTCAACAATGATTTAGCCACTCCAAAATTTTTAAGACATAAATGGGACATTTGTATTTTGTTATAGAATAAGAAAACCACATAATTATAAAGCCATCTACGCTATTATAACAAAAACACTTCTGCAAAAAACATAGGAAAAAGAAGTGGGAAAGTCTTACTTGAAAAGTACATATTAATTTAGGCCATAGAAAACCTGCAGTAGTTAAATGTTCACTGCTGTTAGTACCATAAAGCGTATTCTATAATATGACAGTGTATATATTCTTTAAAATGTAATCATCGATTTTACTAGGTAAACTTCTATTGAATACTTATTATAGCTCCTACGTAGTTTATTTCAGTGCCAGTCACTACCACCAGGAAAATGATGCTCTGATGGTTTCTTTTCCCTACATTCTCATTCCTAATGCTGGTGTGGAATGGATACAGGGTGCACTCTGGAGAGTTTAAAAGGAAGGAGAAAAACATATCATGCATCACAAAAAAGCCTTTCTATCTCAGCCTGATTTATTTCAAGAACTTTACTGCCTTAGCTAATTTTCAAGAGGTGCAATAATTTTTTTTAACCACAACAGTAAACAAGTACAACCACAGCCTACATGCAATTATGTCCAGCATAAGGCAACATCATGACTGCATCCATGGCAAAGGAACAGTATTTATAGGTCATAGCAGTTGCTAAAACGGTATCACGTTCATATGTAACTAGACCTGCCATTATTATAAGGAAGGTGTTACAAACTTTCTGTGTATCTCATCCAGCTACATCTGTACTCTGTAGGTACATGAAGACCTCCGAAAATAAAAGGATATCTGCTCACCAGTGTTAGCCACTTAAGGTGCTCCATTTCCTTGACTCCCGCTCATCTTTGAGAGATGATTGTAAGGCAATAGCTCAAAGGAGATAGGAAACAGGAGACTCAGACAACTCCACAGGGCTCTACTGAGTTTCAAAGGTGCTAGCAGCAAGAAACACAGTAAATTAAAAACTAGCATGGCAAGAGGTGAAGTCTTAAGGGCTAAATATATATGGCATATTGTATGAAGAGTATGAATCTCCTACTAGAGAACAGCTGTACAGTAAAGCTTTATATCAAAGAGCTAAGTTGGCTAAGCTAGTAAAAAGAAAAAAGTTTTCTGTAGCATGGGCCATTTGCAGAAGAGCACGAAAAAGCAGTTGTGGACTTTCGTGTTCCTCTTTCTCTGAGCACTCAGAGCAGCCCACAGCTGAGTGAAAATGGGAACTGCTCCTTGCTTGTAGTGGGGCCAGGTTACAGACAACTCAAAGGGACACATGAAAATTGCAACACTACCTTTGCTGTAATCCTGTCAATTTCAGAAAGAATGACTTGATTTCTGTGAGTCCTGGATTTCATAAGTGGAGCTGAGTCTGCACTTTGTGGCAACTAATGTAACCACTGCTGATGACTCGTACTGCTATCCCAGCATTTTACATCTACTTTGCTCAGGTTCCAATGCCTATGATAAAAAATCAGACAACAAAGAACAAAAATCAAAAGGATTCTCTCTATTATTCATTTTTCTTGAAGGATGAGCTGAGGAGAGCTCTTCCAGTGCCATTTATACAGAAAGAAGACACAGCAGTTGTCATGCTGAATTGCACACTTCAGGACTGGTCTTAACTTGCATGGATGGGAGAAGCCCACCTATGTTGATACTTGTACTTTAAAAGAAGGACTTCACAACACTGTACCAAAAAGGGGCCTCTTGCTACCAGATCACATACTGTGTATCATCCAGAGCTGTATCTATTAAAAAACTAATTAGAGCAAGTCTACGAGTACCTTCTGGTATGTAGGTGGGAAAAGATTATTTATAGAAAATAATTTGCTGTATGAGGAAGCTGGACAAATGCCTATTAGAGGAATGGCATTTTTGAACACAAAGAATAAATTTTAATTAAAGCTGTCTGTTTATGGACACAACAGATAAATTCTGAAAGCCTTTAATTCAAGCCTGATCATCTTTTTAAAATCTGTATTAAAGCCCAACAGAAGTTATGAGCTTGAGACAGCTTTATTTAGTGTGGCACTGTGGCCTTTGGTGGGTCATGGGGTCAGAGAATATCAGTCACCAGGGCTGCTTTTTCTGATGGCTTTAATCTTTGAAACCTTCCAATGAAACTGTGTGACCCATCGTTAGCAAAACACATGAAAAATGGCTGAAGTGCTTATTTGGTTACACATCACATCGTAAATTACCAACAGGACTATTCTGATCAATGAGTTTTCACTGAAATTAACCAAGAAAAAAAAAAAAAGGGATAACCTGTTCTCACTACCACCACTGCCTAACAGCAGACATCACCATGATGATCTGATGCAGCCAGGCCTCCATCCTGGGAGCAGCCATTCACCTCTGCCAGATCAGCCAGCACTGCTGCACAGACAATTAGCTTGTCAGTCCGTCATGTTTTGATCTGCTGGCCAGAGGGTCAGACTGCTCTTCAGCACTGCTCATCCACCAACAGGATGGAGCCATCCTCCCATCTTTATGAAATCCCCTTGAGTGAGCTCCCCAAACATCTCATTTGTGAAGCACCAGCACTAACACCTTACAGCCTTACAGACTGGGAGGCATAAAGTGGTGTTGACTACCTGTGTTTGACCCCCACAGGAAAACGGGATTTGAGGAAGAAAAGACCAAGGACACCTTGGATCATGAACACCACTGTCAGAGCACAGCATGATGTGAGCTATAGGAATATGATGCCCACGGCAGTGTGGGTTTCCCTGCCAGCAGCACCAATGGAGGGCACAGACTGGAATTGTGCCTCCATTCCCCAAGGGTGAAAGCAGGGCTTCATGATCCCCTCCCGTCTCACTACCTCTCACAGCACAACCTCTACGACCATAAACAGAATCAAATTGCAGTTTTATATATTATTTCACACAAAGTTTCACTTGAATGAAGTATTTTTCAAATACCTTTACTCATAAAAACCAGACATATTAAAAAAGACATTAAATAGATATTCATCCTCAAGTCAAGACACTGAAATCAAACCAAACATAAAAGACCGTGAAAACACACTGTAACTCACTCAATAGTGTAACAAAATGCTATCATTGCAGAAAAACACAGAAGTAATAAAAGTAACTTTGACCTTAGTAGCTTTCAAATTGTTAGGTACTGATGGAAATTTTCTAACCTGATTTAAGAAATCTATTCTGCTTTGCAACCTTTTTTTTTTTTTATTCTGTGATATGAAATTTCAAAAGCCTCCAGCGTTTTTTCTAATTCCAACTTCAAGTTCAAGAAATGAATCTATCATTTGTTGAAAAATTACCTTAAATAATGACAATAATAATCTCCACAGCCACTGCCACCATTCTACCCCTCTTGGGAAGGTTTCCAGACATGTGGGAGTGAATTAAGAGCTAAACTTCTTTGTAAACATAGTTTGAGCAGTGAATTAGAGTATGCTTCCTAACTCACTTGAGAACATAAATTAAGCTTCTTGGTCATTTGGTCTTCTAACATTTTTATTTCTCTCCCTATGTCTATTTAGATTGAAGGTATATGCCAGTTTATTTTCATAACAAGCAGCAGTAACACCGACTCCAGAACACATTTTAAAATTAGTATTTCTGATATTCTCTTTCTTTCACACTCCTGTTACAGCTATTCAGGGGAGAGAACAAAACACAGTTGACTAAATGAAAAAAAGGCATGCTAATGACAAAAATCACAGATTGTATTCTGTATCCTGCAAGTATATTCCAGGCCAAATTACTAAGTAAAAAACAGAGATCTCTTGCTTCCTTACACATACATATCAGGTGAATTATTCTGTTTTATGAATTTCATCTTTAACCTTTTTTTTCTGGGTTACTCTGCTAGATTTGGGTATTTAACAATCTTGAAAAACGAAAACAATCTTGAAAAATGAAAACAAGTTGCAGCAGCAAAAAAACAGAGTGAGTTCGCTGGCTGATCTAAAGGACGTTTCTCTAGCTTATCATGCCCACATAAGACCATCTGCAAATCTTCCAGCATCTCTTTTTAGTAGTTTAGGGAGCAATTTGCTTAACAGCAAGCTCACAGAATTCTGCACACAACACAAGTTGCATAGAAATGCAAAAGGGCAAAGGTGGAGTAGCTCGTCACACAGCATCCCTGTGTAGTTGCTGTTCAGCCTAATGCTTCTGGAAAGACGCAGGTTATCACAGCATCTGGCTTTGCAGAGCACGTGCAGTAAGTCTGACGCTTCTTGAGCATCAGGAAGCAAACTCACTCAGCATATGCCATAATTTTTTTTTGCTTATGTGCAGTGAAAGGCAGAAATAAGGGGGCAGAAACACAGGAACTCCTTTGTCATAGGAAAGGGGAGATTGTGTTAGAAATAGTGACTGTAGAAGGCATCCAAATCTCCAACCAAGAGAAAACAGACCCATTCCTAGGTGAATTTTTGCTCTCAAAGCCTTAAGTTCCTTGCTCTTTGTGGCTCCTTACACAAGGAACAAATATAAGAGGAAAAAAATCAGAATTAAACTGTATTTTATAATCTTACCTGGGCTGTACAATCCTCCTCATTAAAAAGTGCTGGTTTGCTACCACTTGAGGATACTGGGATTGTTTCCTTTTTATTTAATTTACAATCGTACACATGAAGCAATATCAGTGAGGCTACAGAATCCAATACACATGAGTTAGGAAACTGCACAATTAATGTGCAATCTAAACTCAGTTTCAATATTAGCAGTTTATGATACAGTCTTTTAACATACAGCACTAATCTTGCTTTCCTTAATACACAAGATAGAAAATGTTAATTTTAAGAGCAGCTCACTACAGTATTTTCTTTTGTTCCATTGCTCATATTGTAATCCTTTGTATTGGGTTTTGTTTCCTACACACAGTTCAAAGCCTGCTCTGAAGACAAACTTATTGACTTTGTCCAGGCATTTGTTTGGTGCTCATCATTAGAGGATACCAGTGATTCAGACATGTTATTGTTACTGCAGCCTTGAAAAACTCTACAACTGTCTTGTACAGACAACAAAAGATGTGCACTGAGATTACAGTCAGAGAGATACAGGTACACAAAATCTGAGACATCTGGCACATGAACTGGAATAGTAGATAGCACTATTCATTATTCTGTAGACTCAAACCACAACTCTCTGGTGAGTTCAAGCAGTAGATGTGGGTGTTCAACAGTTCTGATTAATCAGAGTGTAGGATCTCACAGTCAGCACACAGAAGCTGGGGAATACACACACGATATGAAAAATTTACTGACTTTACTAAATATTGGTGGCAGAGACAAGATTGCAGTCCTATTTTTCAGAGTCTTATCTAACTTCTCACCTATATATTTCCTTTCCTGTAGTCTTTGATTTATCTACTCTATGCCATCCACCTGCAAGAAATGATCAGTCTCTTCCACTGCACAAGCCTGTGTACCTCTGGGCAGGTCTAAATTGTAGTCTGGATAAGGTAGAAATCCCACAGGAGGTGAGGACATGGGGAGAGAGAAAGAGGCAGTATGTGATTTCATAGTTAAAGACTGCGTTCTAATGCACATGAACAAAAAAGCTATCTTAAATAACCTTAAATCTGCCATTTTATAACTTTTGAGTACTCTACTTTTCTACCTTAAAAATACTCCTTTTTTTTTTTTTTTTTTTTTTTTTTTAATGCTATTGCCATACAAAATCCCCTGTTCTCTATGTCAGAGAACTTGCATATGCTACAATGTTTTGGAAGGGAAATAGAGGACTAAAGAAGGATATTTCCATATATAACTTTTTGTAACTTTATGCTTTGCTTTTTACTGAAGGCATTGATGGTTTTGAGGTCTTTTAGGGGGGGCGGCTGTTTGTTGTGTTTTTATTTAAAATATGGAACTAATATGTGTGCCTTTTGTGAAAAAGTGTGCGTGCTAAATAGTCCCTTATTTAAGAATGTCTTTTCCATTCTATTTATTGAAGAATAAAACTGAAGTCTCTTTTAAGCACTGAAATTTGGATCACTTAAAAAGATTGGGGAAAAAAATGAAAGCCAGTTAAACATCTGAATAACCAAGGTGTAACCATCCACAGCAGGACTTCCATACTGTGGGGCACATTGCAAATATACCATTAAAAATATCGCCTGAGTAAGCCCAAGGACTTTGGCAGAAGAAACACATTCAAATCCCTACAATTTGTTTCTCTTATTGTCATTAGCAATTTGTATGTTTGTCTGTGAATTGGATGGAGTTTCTTTTCCATTTAGAGGATGGAAAATATCCCGGCTCTCCCGAGCACAAAGTTGCATGTTATATATCCCAGGCTAGACGGGTAATGCCTAATAGGCGACCTCCTCTTCGGGGAGCGGGGCTGGAGTCTGTGCCGGGGGGAGGACGCTGCTCTCCAACGCCGGACCAGGAGCATCCTCTAGCGGCCAGCGCTTCGGGAAGTCCCTGCGTCCTCCAGAAACAAGAATCTTCTGGAAGACGGAGAGAAATCAGCAATTGAGGGAAACGGGCAGAGGCCAAAGGATACTCAACAAGATGAGGGATATTTTTTACGGTCTCATTTATGCCCTCCTGTCACGCTAGATGAGAGACAGTTCTCTTCTAGGCCCTGAGTAGCACAGAGACTCATATTTCCCTCTCTGCTCTCCTCACCCCTCACCACCAAGGAACCAGCTCAGCAGTGCTTTGGCATGTAAAACACCACCACCACAAGAAAAAAAATAATAATAAAAAAAGAAAATAAACAAGAAAAAACCCACAACACTTCCTAAGCCCCCTAAAACTACTCCAAATCAAACCAAACCAAACACACCACAAATCCAATGAGGTTTAAAGTCCAATAAGAATGAAGATGAGAAATGTGCTCAGAGATATAGGTGGGAATGTGTACAAAACTGTGTGAAGTGTGTTGAATTTGCATTGATTTTGGAGCTACTTCATTTAAACAACTGCCATATTAGATTCTAATCTGCATATGGTACAAAAATAGGAGCCAAATGTAAAAGAAAGAAAAAAAGAGCAATCACACGTGCTTGCCATTTCTACAGCCCATAAAACAATCTCATTTTGTTTAAAAAAAAAAAAAAAATAAAAATTGCCCAGTAAGACTTTCCCAGTTTGACTGCTTGGGAACTTTACAGACTTTGGCACAGATACGGACAGAAGTTTGGCTCACTATCCTATCATTACCATCTAAGATTAAGGCAAGGAAAAAGCCTAAGGTGGGCACACACTGGCTAAAAATATAAATTAGTTTCTTGGGCCATAAATCACATGGTAAGGTCAAGCAACAAGAATGCAAAGCATAAGCGCCTAATATCTTACAGGCCATGAGGATTACATCTGGGATCATAAACAGCCACCTCAAGAGTTGCAGGATGAGGAACGTGACTGGGAGCACACTGGGGTTTGGTAGCGACACTAGCTCTTACAAGGGTCCCAGCCTCACAATTGCACTCCCTTCTCTTCCTTTGAAGAGGCTGCTGTCTCTCAGGAGGCATTTGCCCTCCAAACACATCAAAACCCAGCATATTCACCTGGACTACTCTTAATATTCTAACACATTCCAGCCATGCCTGGATTAGGAAAATAGGTAGAATACTTTGACAGGTATGACAGCAGTATGGACAAGTACAGACAGTCTGTTTATAAAAATGACTATGTTTGTCTTCCAGGCAAAGTTTAAAATTAATCATGAAATAACAGGCAATATTTTGAAATAATATTTGCTTATTTACCTTAGGTTTCTACTGAAGATCATTTTAGTGAAATTTTGCCATGTTTTAAAGCAGGCTATATTTGCCTGTCTTGGAAGGAAAGTATGACTCAGTTTCCTTTCCATTTCTGACTGGATGCAGTTAGAGACAGGGAAGAACACCATGCCAAGAGCAACGACTAAACCATCACATGTCTTTGTGGATTAGCCGTGACCTGGGCACCATGAGCAGTGCTCCACCTGCACTCCAGCAATCTCAACAAAGCTCTGCTGCCCAAGGGTGCTGGCCCTAATATACCCATCATCAAAGAGAAGTAGATAAAGAAATTTAAATATTCCTAGTGTTCACTAGACCCACAAGATTCACACCGAGGGCAGTATGTTGAGAATAGTACATCTGCCACACTGCTGTAAATTGAGCAAACAAAAACTTCACAGGAAAACAAACAAAATAGCTTCTCTCAGTGACAATTATCCTTCAGGTATTTAACCTGCACTCCTATCAAGGAATCCAGGTAACTAATTTTTAAACATATGGGACAAACCATGTGCATAGCTGATATAGTCTTACAAAGCACCCAAAGTGACATACAGATATGCTTAAGTCAGTGGACAAATAGGAAAATTAACTTTTTTGGCCCCGTGTTATTTATAGGTCAAACATCTAAAGAAACCTGGAGTTTCTTACTAAATAGGCAGTTACTATAATGTACTGAGCTAGTTACTCAGCAACACTTGAGAATCATAGAATAGTTTGAATTGGAAGAGACCTTAAAGATCATTGAGTTCCAACCCCACTGCCATGGGCAGGGACACCTTCCACTCGACCAGGTTGCTCAAAGCCCCATCCAGCCTGGCCTTGAACACTCCCAGGGATGGGGCATCCACAACTTCTCTGGGCAACCTGTTCCAGAAGCTATAACTTATTTGCAGTACGAAGTGAATGCTGAAGTTTTTAGAGCTAATGAATTTGTATCTCTTCTTAATTAGGAAACTCTGCCAAAACTTTTTGTTTTCTCTCACTTTGATTTTAAAACTTTTTATTTAAATTTTCCAAATGTTATTCAAATTATGCATTTAAGTAGCAACAGCTACAAATCAAGTACACAGAAAAGTAAGCTTGTATTAGTTTGCACTATGCTCTCCTATATTGCAAAGTTACACAAGACTGTTAGGAAACTTTCAAGTTGGTTTAAAGGTTTGTGGCATAAGAAAAGAAAAATTTGGAAGAATTCAGCTTCTATTGGACAAAGAGAATTGCTGAGGACAGATCCATACTGTTCACCCTCTCAGGTTCATTACTTTGGCTTCCAGCATGGATCTTGAGATAAAGTAGAACCACTATAAGCTGGTTAAAAGCAAGGAAACAAAGAGTAGGAAATTAATGTTTGATTTGACAATAAGGGAAACCTATTAGAGCAATCCTATGCCGGATCTATTCCAGGCCTTGTTTTGTTCATGATACAGTTTTTTGTTGTAAAAAAATAATAAAAGCAGAGGATTATTGGAAAGAATACGAATACAAAATTATTTGTATAGCTAAAAGGGTAGAGAGAGTTATAGAAGATCTTGTCATATCAAATCATCTGCTTGTAAAATAACAAGTGAAATTCATTGTTGATAAATATGAAGTAGTGTTCTTGAGAAAAACTGACTCAAATATCTATGAATATTGATACATATGTATCTATCTGCGAGCATATAGATACCACACATACCTAATTATTCATACGCACACATAATGATGCAATCTTAATTGGCTATTACAATTTAGGACCCTGTAAGTGTACCAACTTTATGTTCAATGGG
Organism: Pedionomus torquatus; assembly: GCA_013398155.1. Lineage (NCBI taxonomy): Eukaryota > Metazoa > Chordata > Aves > Charadriiformes > Pedionomidae > Pedionomus > Pedionomus torquatus. The sequence continues at coordinate 78,928 of VZRU01011522.1, forward strand.
AATTAAAAAGACAAACAGAACAATAGAAACTTAATAGAGAGATTAGAGAACAAAAGATATAAAAACTTTATGATAAACATTAAGTCCAGGCACAATTCTGGCAACCTCAATAAAAAAAGATGGACCAGAACTTTACAAGAGAAAAGCAAGGATGATGACCTATGGTGTAACCATACCAGGATAAATTAGAAACCTATAAAATCATGAACAGGATAGAGAATGTGAGGGGTAACATTTATTCACCTTTCCCATTAGGGAGCCACAAATATAATTATCAGGTAGCAGCCTTAAAACATACAAGAGAAGTAAGTTTCTACACAGTTCATATCTAGATGCTGAAAGTCACTGCCACAGGACATGGAAGGCTTCATTGAGTGCAAATGTTACAAAAAAATCCAACTAAAACTTGAAAATATATGTAAGAAGGTAAATCATACCCTATTAATGCAGAAATAGATATAACCTCTGGCTTAGGACAGTCAAGTGCTTCATCCACTAGAGGATGAGAGAATAGAGTAAGGAAGCATCATCATATGACCTGTTTTCCCATATTTTCCATTCTTAAACTCTGTAACGTTTTGGTTTAGTTGCCTTCCCCATGTAAGCTTCTGTCTGTAGCCTACCAAGTATTTCACCCATCTTGAATGAATTGTACAGAGACTGTATAGAGACTTACTGTTCCTATAATCATCAAGTGTTCACAGCATTCTTTATAATCAGAAAAATACTGCAAAACTCAGTGGTACGCTTTCAGTATCCTAGACTAATCCAAGAAAAGAAGGGTGTGTATTTATTCTTTTCTAAATAACTCATTAACTTCCACCAGGTAGATTTTAAATTTTCTCATTATCTTTGTATTTCATTTTGCGATTCTGAACTTCTAAGACATTTAGAAATAGAGAGATGAAAAAAGCACAAGCTATACGTAGTACTGTGATCATCCTATACAGATAGCAATGAAATAAAGAATTTAACAGCCCTTGATAACCATTGCTTTATCTTATTTATAGTTGTGTGCTGAAAAATACACTTAGAGATTGATTCTTAACAAATTATTAAACCTCTATTAATGCTGGTGATACCATGACCTATTTTTCCTTCAGTATAAACAGACCAAGGAAAATACGTTAAAATTGAGAGAAAAATACATAATAAAACACATTTTCACATGTAGTTGGCTTTGAATTTTGGTGCACAATAATTTCGTGATTTTGAAGAATGTTTTCTTATTCTCAAAATACAAGTATTCAATGTTAACTTTGTTATTGTAAGTTGAACAGAATGCAGTACCCAACACATTCTTTGAAGCCAGAGAAAAGAGAGACACAGAAAAGTAAGCAGAAGAGAGGACAGAAATAGCTTTGAAACTTTCAGGCTTAGGTTCTAAACTGTAACATTTCAAATTCAAGTGAAAATTCAGGAAAAATTTGTTCTTTAAAATGCTTGGAGGGGTTGTGGGGGATGTGTGCAATTATATTCCACCACATTTAAACAATGGCTATATTGAGTATAGAGAAGAAAGGTAGAGTTCATTGGCCATAAATTAGTTTAAACTGCATAGCCCAGTTTCAACAGCAACTGTTGACTTCCTTTCCTTTTAAGGATGGACGCTCAGAAGCTTGGTCTTTCTTGATTCTGCTGGACACACACAAGAGCCAGGCAAGACTTCCTTTCCCTTGCAGGATGAGGCTCCAGGGTGCCTGCCCTCACTGTGTCACCATGCTAGGCAGGACATAATGCTTCCAAAATAAACGTGTTCCAATTACATGGTCACAGATGGTCAAAGACAGGTTGAGATTATTTTTTAAAAAGTTCAAACAGCTTCAAGTTCAAGTCCATGATGTTGCAACTTTTGCCACTTTGCAAGCTAATCAGAGCAGAGGTAAGCACTGTTCATTAGTTCTTGGAAGCTCCACACAGATTAAAAAAACACATAACCTTAAAAAGGATTCCTAGCCAAAATTTGTACAGCCTTTATGAGAGTGGAGTTTAAACTTCCATGGTTAAGGTTTGTAACTACTCCAACAACATTATAGAACATCAGGAGCATCACTACCATAACCAATAGATCAAGAGAAAAGCTAAAACCACAAAGGAATAATTCATGCATACACACAGAAAGACAAATTAACTTCATTGTTTACAGAGGACATCTTAGCCTTGACTGCAATCCAGAATTAATCTAATCATGGTCAACAAGCATTACAATATGATTTGTTCTTTTTGTTCACATAAACACCTTGTGAACACCCTGAAGAACTTGGATGATTACATCCAAGAGCAAAAATGCAGATACTTTAAATTTATATCTGGGGTTTTAAAAGTCTTATTTCTTCCTTCTTTTTGTCGTTTTTTGTTTGGTTGGTTGGTTGGTTTTTAATTTTATTTTTCACATTTATTGAGATAAAATTCTATTATCTACGTTCTCAAAGTTTGACAAATACCAGACAAACTCACCTTTTTAATAAAAGGATGCTTAATAAAATTGTGCCTTGTAATGGACTTGCTAATGATTTTATGCTGGTGAAGCCAGGAAGTATAAACTTTACAGTATAAAATACAATGTTCATGGAGGAGAACAGGTGCTTGATTTCCCACAACCTTTATACAGGCTAGCACACTTTATTGCTGCCTAGTAAATACTAGACGTGGTGCACGTTCTGATTTCTTCGACATAGGAAATTTTACCCCATATTCTGCAACAACAGCAAAGAAACAGCACCTGTGTAGTAAATCACTCAGAAAACAGTCAGGACTATGAATACAGCTAGCAAACTAATTTAGCCTTTTCGTGAACAGGCATTATACTGAGATTTATATGGTCCCATCTCATGTTTCATCTGCTTCAATTCATATTAGAAGAAACTTTCCCAGATATAGGAGTATTTCATTGACTTGGTAAAGCAGTTTTACAGATTATTCAAAAATACAGAGGTGTGCCAGGGCCTAGGTACTGTGATTAGATATTTTCTTAAACAGCAAATAACTATTCTGCATCTTCGCTGAAAGTAATGAAAGCTGTACAGCTTGGCTCTTGTTAATGAACACCTTCCTCCACCCTCAGATTACCTCAGCTTTTGCTGATATACTATGACCCTGCCTTCACAAGGCTAGTATTACCTTTTATCACCCATTTAAATAGACCAGATCATCTATAGGTTCTCCTGTGTTCAACACAGAGGAATGTTCAATCACAGGCCTTTCACAGTAGAGAACATTACATATTAGTCTTCATCTATTTACTTAGATCAGAAATAAGACAGGGCTTACAAGCTTTTGGCTAAGATTGTTTGGTGGGGCTTAGTGTGTTGTTTTTTTTACATACAACTTACCAAATTTTACTTGGGCCCAAATAAAAAACTTGTTTGAATTACTCTGTTTAAAGAATCAAGTAGTAAAATGCTTTAGTAAAAGATACGCTAAAATACTTGGGAAGAGGTGACAATATTCAAAAGCCTACAAAACCATTGCATGTTTTCAGAATACAGTGTGTTAAAATATTCGTGTTTTTTAGAGTGCAGTTTTACTTATTTGGGAAATCTACGTAAAGTTACTACCATGTCATTTTCTATTCAGAATAATAGTCTTACTAATTAGATAGATATTGCACTTCATATTTCTGATATGTTTACACAGGTATAACAAAATGTACATCAAGATTAAACATTTGAGTGGGGATAAGTCCAAACACTACACTTGTCGTTCAAGCTGAACTATGTGAATCAAATCTGGCAAATCTGACATCCTCAATTACAGGAGAGCAATATGCATCTAAAACTGATATAAAATAAAAGTAAACACTCTATTTTTAGTTTATTTGCATTGAAAAATGAAACCACCTTACCTCACTGAGAAATATGTATTTTTTGGTCATAAAATGGAAGAGATACAAACTGTGCTGAAATAAAAATATAAGACTGGTATTAACAAAACACTCTATACAATTGTTTCATTTCAGAGCAAGTGCATTATATATAGAAAATTTTATTTTAACATGCTACCAAGGAATAATATTCATTGTAGATGTGTTTGCATTACATGATGTTAATTTAAATTTATGAACTGCAAAGCATTGGACAAAGATATTACCCGTATCAGAACTAATTTAACTAATATTTGTGAGGTGTATTGAGGTCTGACACAGACAGACAAACAGAAAATCTGTCACCAGTCTCACATTCACATGAAATCAAAAGATGTAGCCATGAATATCTGTGGTCCAAAGTATGTCTTCAGAGAGCACAGAAGTGGAACAATGCCCTTTAGATGCTCTCATCAACTATGTTATCCTTGTTGCTGTTTACACTTCATAAGATGCAGAGGTGTCAAGAGAAGCATAGGAAAACATATTTATGAATTTGAAGGAAATTTGTTTAAGGACTTTTCAAAGCATCAATAACATCCTCTCATATTCAGGTTCTACACTTTTCCACCAAAGTCATTGAGACCATATCTCAAAAGTTATTCTTTTTAATATAAGATTTAAAATCACTAGGTGCTTTTCTAGTGGTTCACTTAGTCTTCTAGATCACTAGTTTACTTCCAAGTTGTCCTCTTGGAAACTGCTTAGCAGGTAGGTCTTATGAGGACAAATCAGGTGATCTTGCCTGGACTCTCAAAACTGGTGTGTACCCACTCAACAGATTTTAGTTTGGGAGATCAAGAATAAAGAAAAAAAATAGCTATTTCTACTGCTAGATTTGCTCTTTCTATCTGAGGGAATAGATACTGCAATTCTACGATAATATGCACCTTACAGTTTCAGGTAGGTAAGTTTCATTCACAGTTAAGTTTCTGCAACCTGCTGAAAACCGTTCAGTAATCAAAGACTTACAGTCTGCAGATCCTCTTATTAGTCAAGTTCTGAGGCTTTATGCTTGCCCCTTCCACACAGCTATTCTTTGACTGCACTGGGTAAACCCATTAGTGATCTTCTTCTCACTCACTGGGTTGAATCATTGCTCATTTGACTTTCACCATAGGTGATACAGATTCTTGCGTGATCTAACTGATAATCAATATGAATTTTTAGTACAAACACCACTTACCTTGCCAAAAGGGCTACTTGTTTTTACTGACCACTTATCAATTCAATAAAGTAACAAAACCCACCCTTAATACAGGGAGGTACAATGCCCTGTTGGTGAATTAATTTCTCAGGTTTTGCTCAGGTTGTCTCCTGTCCCATTGTTTGGATTACATCACAGAGCTTAATAGCAGGATAAAGCTGAATTCGCTGCTCCACAAACTGGCAGCAGTCTGGAGAAGAATTAGTTTATAAATGATTATTTATGACAGCCAAATTATCCAGAAGTTTAGAGTTAAGTATTTGCAGTACTGATCATTTAAAAGATAAGATAGGGATCATTTAATGGAATCTGAAGCATGACATGGCTGAGGAGATTATAGTTCACATTCTACACTTTCGTTACTAGAATACCATTTCAAAATAGTATTTCATAGAAAATACTGCAGAATTGTAGAGTTGCATATGTATCAGATGACCTGTTTTTTCTCAGTATTGGCATTGTATAACCTAAAGTAAATGTATGTTAACCAAAACAAGCCAGGGATTAAAACCTGTGATGCGATATGCGTACAGAGACATTCAATACTTTAAAAAAGGAGTAGCATAGTTAACATGAATCCAAGTTTCACAAAAGCAGTTAAAAATAAAAAACAGGCAAGGGCAATGGAAACAGACAGTGTCTGTTTTCAAGCAAATACTATGCAAAGTATTTCCCTTGCAAGAGAAAAGTTAACCCAATTGTGAAACTATCTCAGTAGCATTACCATCCTTAGGCAACATTTTACAGCTATTGCTCCTACCATGCTTCTGGCAGGCAAACGTCATTTTTAAGTAACATGGGAAGAATGCAGAGTTGGAGTCAGAGTTCACCCAGAAAGATGGGCACAGAGCTCAGGGTTTAGTATACAGGTCAGTTGAAACCAGCAGTCATACATCTTCTTGGTAATCTCTATTGATTAGAGAAATCACTGTGGTTCACAACAAAGACAGAACATCTGTCTGTCTGGTATGACAGGTATACAACAGCTCTCAAAACCAGGCACTCTCAAAAAGTATACTAACTTACTCTAGTGCAGCATACCAGATAGACAGAATGAGTCAGTTTTAAATTGTGATATTTCTGCTGACAACTGATGTCTTGTAGAAAACATACCATCAGGTCATCTTGTGCCATTAAGCTGTAGGCAAAAAAGTGAAAGGCAGAATAATTGTTCACCATTTGTGAAAAACTAATAATGAGAAAACCTAGCTTTCTAGGTTGAAGTCCAATTATTAACCCACTTCTGAAATATTTTGAAAAGCAGAAGGTATCAATTAAGCTTGGCCTTTAAAACTAGTATGCAAAGCTTTTTCCCGAAGGAAGTTCCTATTAAAAAGGGATCTTTGAATCTTTTCTTGCAAGGCTTCAGGATAATATTTGGCTATTTATAAAGTAATATTTTTTCTTAGTCAGTTATTCCAGTTTTATTCCTAATGCAGCCATAATGAATGAAAAGATAATCAGCACCCTAAAAGCAACTGTTGCAGTTTATCAGGAGAAATCTTCATCAACTTCTTCAGCTGAACAAAGTCATTAGAATAGGTGGACTTCTTCCTTTTTTTCTTTTCTTCTTTTTTTTAGCTAAAAGCAACAGGATTGAATCACCTTGGAGTCTGAAAGACAAGGTCCTTATTTAATGGCTGTTACTTGATTATTGTAAAACTTAAAGGATTAGACACCAGAAGTTCAGCTTCAATTGCTTTTCATTACTCCCCATTGAATTCAATAACTCTTGCATTACTCTCTATTCTCCACCAAGATCACTCATATATTTCTTTTATAAGAAACTGAAATGAAATACTGGAACAATAAGAATGAAATTACTATTTTAAATGCTAGAGAAGAATTCACAATTTTTTAACAGTTTAATAGATTTAAATTTTTTCAAAGTTTCTACTTGTGGTGGGATGTTGATCATCTGATTCAGTTACCACCCAAATTCTCCCTGACTGACAAACCTCTGGAAGACAAACCTCTGCATTTGTAAGTAAAACTCTAACTTATACACATGCACGGCCAGAAGTGTACCAATTTAAACTGGTCTTTGTCTTCAGAAAAGAAAGCCTACTTAGCATCCACAATCAGACCACTGTGCAAGGTCCCATCAAAATAAAGTTCATCCATTCAGGTGAAGCTATTTGAAAATAGTACTAGGCTTCTAATAGTTCTAGCGTCTGAAAAAGGGGGCATATCTCTTCTCTTAGAAAGCAAGTGAAACATTCTTTAAGAACTCTTCTCTGTCAAACCAACATCTGCCTTATTGCCCATGAAGAAATATGGCCCTTGAAGTCTGAGAAGTAGAACACATCTAATTTTTACATTATTAATGCTTAAACTAACATGTGAATAAAAATTTACGTGTTGTCTTTTCTATGTCACACTAAGGATGTGAGAAGGCAGAGTTTACTCAATTTTTAAAGTAAAAGGTAGTTTCATACTTTTTGATGATCAGAGGCACTAAGGTAGCATAAAAATAGAAGCTTCCAGATTGGCTAGTTGTTTCTCAGACGCGATGCTTCAAGTGACTGGAGCAGTTGCCATGGATAAACTCCTGGCCTCATTAAAGTTTTCACAAAGGCTTCCCCAATGGTTTGCTGGGCTAAGTGTGGTCTATGAGTACTGCTAAAATAAAATGCTCAAAGTACAAACTCAAGGCTATTTGCCACAATCACTATTGAATATTAGTAGCACACTCTCATCCTTTCTACTTCACACTTACAATACACTTTCAAAAATAACAAATTTTTACAAAAACAACATGCATGCCATAAGAAATACCCAACTGGAAAGATTTTGCTAAGGTTTTTGTTTATCACTTATTTCTTTATTTTAGCGTCACCATTCCTACTTCAATGTGACTAAGTGGGTATTAAAATGAGTGACACTACCCATGACCCAAACCATTGAAAGCAAGTAATGATGGGCAGCTGAGTCCCATGTTGAAAAGCTGTCGTCAACCCCCCCCTACTTCTCCTCCTTCACTTTTTCCCAACCTTTTGGCCAGATCTAATTTAAATGTGAATACCTTAAGTAATTGCCAATATTTGTAAAGTCAGCATATGCAACTGCATTAAAGACAACAGATTTTTGTGTACTGTTTTGCAAGGATTTTTTTTTTTTTTTTAATGCCCTGTAGTTGCTGGGAAGGTGCTTGGTAAAACTTGCCTCAGTTGGTGTACAATTGTTTTATACACTTTCCCCTTACTTCATTCTTTAGTGAACATCTCTGGAATAAGTAATTACTGTGGGAACACTTCTTTACAGCAATTCTCAAACAGCAAAATTGGCAGAGGTTGGTTTTATAAAGTTCACAAACTGAATGGTGCCTTATTGCCATAAACAAAGGGATTTTAACTACTAGCATTAAAATACACTAAGAATAACAGATAAGTGAATCTGTGAATAAAGATAAGTCCGTAATTGACAAGAAAATGAAGGATTAAGCTAATGCAGCATTATAGCAATATGCCAGGGATTCAAACTTCGGCCTACATCACCATTTTGGACTAAGTGATTATAAAAGCTTTTTAAATGACAGAAAGCAGGACTCCCCTGAGAATTTTCTGCCTAAAATTTGTCAAAATGAGTGCAATTGGTACTAAGCCTCAATATAGCCTCTCTAAATGAATACATAATGTATTTAGTTACTTAAGATAATTGAAGTCTTGCCAATTTAATTAAAAATAAGCCACCTATTGAAAGGAAAAGATATTTCAAAATCTCACAACAACTGGTACCACTGGATAAATTTGATGGCTTTGTTTTATTATCTTCTGCCTACTACTGGCTTTACCTGAGAAACAAAGTAAGTTTCGCCTAAGAAGTCAGCTGATGTAAAAGTTCCAGAATCAAATCCAGAACTCTTAATGGGCTTAGCTGTGTAAGAACAGTTAGCCCTGAACAGCAACTGATGTACGTAAGTACGTTTGTTGCTCTAAATTGCATCCAGGGAGTAGCTTAAAAATTTCATTGCTTTTCTGTTTGTTCTTGACACTATATGAAACCTTTGTAAAACAAATAAATAAAATTAAAAACAAAAGTAAAAGCACTTAAGGGATAATGAAGAGTTAAAGTTTCAAGAAGTATTGCAAGCAGATCTTCCTTTTGAATGAACTAGTGCCTGAATACATAAAAGAAGTTAAATAATTTTTTTGTGAATTACATCAAAATCAAGGATGTGAGAGAACAAGTTCAGGTTACTACCAGTGGAAAAGTATTTGTCCAGTGACCTTTACATAATTCTTATAACTATAGCAAAGGAAGGAAAGCCTCTATCTACTATTAAGGGCAAGCACGAAATGGTTTAAATTTATTCCACATGCAGTCAAAAAATGTAACAGACATTCAGACTGCTGGTTACAGACACATTTCTCTTCCTAGTCTTACAAAACCAATTCTAAACCCTACAAAAGTATCATATTGTGGAGTGGCTCTGATACCTATTTTGTCAGAAGCAGTTAGGAACTGCTCATAATGTGGTTTTGCCTAAAAGAGACAATTATAAAGCACATGAAAACTTAAGTGCTTTGTTGGATTGAAAACAAATCATAGAATCATAAAATAGTTTGGTTTGGAAAGGGCTGGTAAACTTCTAAATCTCTTTATCTCTTCCCCT
>VZRU01011522.1:88663-171319 GCA_013398155.1 Pedionomus torquatus
TTTTTTTTTTGGCAGGGGGTGGGGGACATCTGTCTGTCATTCTGGTTTTGGTAATTTGGCCTAAACCATGACAAAAGGTCATCTAGTCCACCGCCCCTGCAATGAGCAGGAACATCTGCAACCAGATCAGGTTGCTCAGAGCCCCACCTAACCTGACCTCAAATGTTTCCAGTGATGGGGCTTATACCACCTCTCCAGGCAACCTGTACTAGTGTTTCACCAAATGCTCTTATCCTTAATGTTCAAAAAAATCTGTAAAGACATTTCAGTACGCAGGAAGGCCTAGATGTCTGTGTAAAAGCCTTAGCTTACCCATAGCTCTTCCTGAGTCAGTATGAGCTTATTGAAGAGAAAAGCATGACTCAATGTGGATAAAGACAGTATTCAACTCCAATACTGGTTGTGCTGCATTTTAATATATTTGCAACATCATTCCCTCCCTGGCAGTAGACAAAGAATTTTAAAAGAAAACAACAGCTGAAAAAAATCTACCTTATTTAATGGCATTTATTATCAGGAAATGAGTGGTAGATTCAACTCTGACAATGGATTGGGTTCATTTAAACCACAACAGCAAGCATCTCCCCAGATCTATCCAACTGTTTTGAACCCCTTCATTACAGAAGCTAGTCACATTGGAATTTTTTTTATTCTAACCTTGAACTGTAGCAAAACATTATCAGCAATATTTTTTAATCTGTTAATAGAGATTTTTCATAGAAAGATTCTGAGATCATCTGGAATTTTTGATAAACAAAAAAGCAAGATCTGGCTCTGCTTTGAGCAGATGCTTGGAGAAGCTGATCTCAGGAGATTATTACAGTATACATCTATGATGAAACTATCATCAGCTGCAATGGACTTTTGGTCAGTCCCTTTTATATTTTTGTCTAAAGTCAGGGAACAGGTTTTTTTCAGTTTCTGATTTTTTTTCAGTCCTATTGGATGAAGCAAGCACAAATCTGTAATCAAGTCTAATGTCCTTTATAATCCTATTCATTCAATTGATGCAATTGTACCCATAATACAACTTAGGTTTTTCGGCAATATGTAAATTCATCTGAAGTAAACATGTATGCATCTTTTTATTTATTTGCAATGAAAAATAATCCCATTAAATTTTAGGTCATTTTACTGTTACTCACTCTGTTGTCAGAATGGGATGAATTCTTCAGAACTATCTGGAGACCTTAAGATATATAGACAAGTCCTAAAGTGTCAACCAGACAACTGTTTTAAGAGTGACATAACCAAGGAAGAATATTCTGTAGCGCATTATCTATTCTCTGTCCCTTAAAGAAGGAGGGGGGGGGGGCAGAAGAGGGATGGTTAAACAAGACATCAAGTTGCTAAATTTGAATTGCAAAGCACACAATCTGAAGCAGAGTCTGGAGAAGAGTTAGCCACATAAGATATTTTAAATGCAGCCAGTGAATCAGAATCGTTAAGGCTGGAAAAGACCTCTGAGATCACCCAATCCAACCATACACACACAAAAAAACCCTACAATCTTGGCCACTAGAGTATGCCCTGAAGTCTCGCATCTACATTTTTCTTAAATACCTCCAAAGATGGTGACTCCACCACCTCCCTAGGCAGGCTGTTCCAGTGCCTGACTACCCTCTTGGTGAAATAATTCTTCCTAATAGTTAATGCTAACCTCCCCTGCTGCAACTTCATACCATTTCCTCTGGTCCTGCCATTATTCCATTGAGAAAAGAGGACAACACCCACATCTCTACAACCTTCTATCAGGTAGTTGTAGAGGGCAAGGAGGTCTCCCCTCAGCCTCCTCTTCTCCAAACTAAACATGTCCAGCTCCTTCAGCCTCTCCTTGTATGACTTGTTTTCCAGACCCCTCACCAGCTTGGTGGCTCTCCTCTGGACACACTCCAGCACTTCAATGTCTTCGTAGTGAGGGGCCCAGAACTGAACACAGCACTCAATATGAGGCCTCACCAGTGCCCAGTACAGAGGCACCATCACTTCCCTACTCCTGCTGGCCACGCTGTGCCTGATACAAGCCAGGATTCTGTTGGCCACCTTAGCCATCGAGGCACACTGCTGGCTCATGTTAAGCTGGCTGTCCACCAGCAACCCCAGGTCCTTTGCTGCTGGACAGCTTTCCAGCCAATCTTCTCCAAGCCTGTAGCATTGCTTGGGGTTGTTGTGACTGAAATGCAGGACCTGGCGCTCAGTCTTATTTAAGGATGAGCTGAAGGGAGATTTCTAAAGGTTAAGGTTCAAATCTGGAAAACCAAATCACAGTAATTTGTGAGATCCATTTCTTCTTCTTAAGACTGACAAGCTCCAAAAGCATGTAAGATTGCTGCATATTGAAGTCAAAGTTTAAGAAGGCTTGGAGCCATTTCTTATTATATAGTTTACCTTTAAAACTAACTTAGAGGCAGTGTTGATATGTCATGTCACATCACACATTAACACACAGAGCTCAAAATATTGTTTTCATTCCAAATTTCAAAATGCAGCACAGAAATTGGACCACTTTAAAGTTATAGTAGATATAGTTTGTTTTAGAGAAAAGCAGTAATAGAACTTAAAATAACAAAAGAAAATGTTCACTGATAATCAAGAGTTCACTAAGGTAAAACAAAGAGCAGTATGATTCCATGATTCTATGTTCTGCTGGTAAAAATCAAAGTGATGGGGTTATGGAGAAACAGGTCCATATAGTAAGAAGTTAGCTCTGATTTGAAACTACATTATCATATAAAAGTACATGGATTGCAACTGTAGCAGGAAAGAAAAGATGGCAGAAATCACAGGTGGCTACCTGCAAAATTTGTGAGGGTTTTGTTTTGTTTTTTTCCTGGATCTTTAAGAAACTAATCTCAATTGCTACCTTCATTCTCCCCCTTCCCAATGTGGTCATTACTTGCTCACTAAGACATTTCTTGTAGAAAACACTGTAGACGTATACCCCAAGACAGCATCTATAGGTTACTCCTGAAAAGTATGCCCATTGTAAAGAATTCTGGAGAACATGACAGAGCAACATGAAAAAATATAGTCAAAAGCTGGCCAAATAAGATGTAGTTAACCCCTGACAAAAAAATAACAATGGAAAAACAGAAATAATGATGAGACATCATGGGTAAATCTAATGTGAACATGTGAGCTGAACTCACACATACTGCAGCTACACATAAGTATTATGTGGACTGTGTATACAGAAACAATTCACCAATGTTGCATGAATCTAGGCTATAACATGGAAATGAAGTTACAGGCTCCAGCTGCTGATCCTGTCCTCTGAAATGAGGAAACAGAATTTGAGGACTTGAAATCAAAAATTAGCTAAAAGAATTTTCAGTACAGCCACATGAGTTACATGACGACTTGTATAATGAGAAGCAAGCTGAACAAAGAAAGGATGCAATGGGGCATCATGAAACATCATGAAAATCAGTGCAGACCCACTTATATCAAATTTGCCAACTTATGTCCTCTGGCAGCTTCACCTGGACACCAAAAAACCAAATTCCTTTATATTCTTGTTAGTTAACACAAACACTAGATTTGCTGGGAATAATTCTGCTCTTGAATACACCAGTTTAAATAGCATTGACTTCATCAGAGGTCCTAATTTTATATTTACATAGGCAGCTATGAAAATAAAACTCACCATGGTTAAACCTTGACGGTTTGGCAAGCTTGTTTAGAAAAACAGGCAAATTTTTCTTCATGCATTAAGTTTGCCATTGCTTATATATGTATACGTGCATATATATATATATATATATTACAGTTCTGAAGCAAAAGACTTTGCTTACTCATCACAGTCATACCTGCTTGCAATGTTTAATCTTCATTTATGAAGTTTATGTAACCTTAAACATTGCTTTAACGGTATCGCTGTCTTGTGTAAGGTAGTAGGCTTTTTAACAGTCTACTGCACATAATCAACCTTTGGATATAGATTCTTGTCACATTATGGAAATATTTATAAAAATGTGGGAACATGATTAAAGATTCACAGACCACATTTAAAACTGTACTGCTTAAACTTACAAAGCAAGTAGAAATTGCTTCATTTCTGAGTCAAAGTACTGATTAAAATCTTGTAGGAGCTGTGGGTGGTCAACGTCGCTGAAAGTCAAATGTATTTAAGCTTTCTGGTGACTAACTTTAAACCTTGATGTTTGAAGCATTTGGTGGATTTCAGGGGTTTGTTTGCTTTTTTTTAGGTTGGCTTTGTTTTGTTTTGTTTTTCTTTAATTATTATTTTTAAAGTATGCTGATACTTCTTTTCCTTTCCTCCCAGGGAGGAGGCTATCCTAGAAAAGGGATGGATGTTTTTCTTTTTCCCATTACTATGGGAAGGTGCTTGGCTGTAAATTTCACATACTTTTTTTTGGAAAAAAGACTGACTCAGGTCTTCTGGCATTTCAGAAAAAACATTCAGTTCAGTTTCAATATGACATACCATGCTAGAGCAACTGCATTGGGTTAGCCTAAATAAGCTGGTATTCAGTACTAGTTTTAGTACTGGAAACAAGTTTACCTCCACAATGTGGAGCAAGGCCTAATTTGTTTTGTTCCCTCTTCTCACTCATTTGATCTTGTGTAGAAAGCAGCATAAATTATTTTCTACCAGCAGATGGACTTTCTTATGGCTCAGGCAAGACAGCTGGTGGTCTCAGATACACAACGTGAAAGTGATTGTCTTCAAAGTCACCTTGCTTGCTACCACTCTTGAGTCAAAAATCAAGAACTTAAGGAGCCCAGGCTTCACTAACATATCCCTCCTAGCATAAGTCTCATGAAATTAGTAATGTTGCTGTTTGGAATTGCAAAATGAAGCAGAAATTCCTTTGAAAACCAAACTATGAAAACAAAGTAGAGTAAACGGAAAAAAAAAAAACAACAAACCAAACCACACCAAAAAAAAAAAAAAAGAAAAAAAGAAAAACAAACAAACAAACCAAAACAAAAACACACAAAAAACCCCCAAACAACCCAAACCATCAATTTTAGCAAACTTCTGATGAAGCACAAGGTGATTTCCAATGACTCCCTGAAAGGCTTCTATGCAAGCCATGCTTCAGTAACCTGTCCTAGGGTTTGAGACTCTATGCTGTGGAGCAAGAAGGCTGGAAAAGAATTCAGCTTTAGCCTTTACTCTGATATAGCCTATCCTCTTAGCTTCATAAGAGAGATATTGAAAGACCAAAGGAGACTTTGTATTATGTCTTAATGGGGAAATAAAAACAACCAGTCCCTCTGGACCTCAGGACAGAATTGCAAAGATTACAAGGATTAAAATAATCTAATTAATTCTGTTTCCTAAAAATAGGATGCATGTCTGTACTACCATGTCACATCACTTGGCCCATGCTATCACTTAAGACATGTTCAGCCACAAGCCAAAACTGTGTCAGGGAGCATGCTAACAATTAAAGAGTATGGACAATTGTATATTAGAACTAAAAATAATGACTTGATCCTACTTCTTTTATTAATATTGACATAAACTAGAAGTGTTGAAAATTACCTCCTATGCCAGCAGATCACAGCAATTTCTTATATACTTTCAGCAGTTTAATCACCACATCACTGGAATGCCAAAGCTGTTCAGCTCAGCCGTGCTTCATAGATATCTGAAACTAGTCCACAGCCAGTCCAATAGCCCAAGGTGCACCAGATTAGAAGTCCTGAGTAAGCTGATACCCTGTACCCTATACTCTCAGGATCATTTTTGTTTGGAGATACCTGAAAGGAAATATGCTGTTTATTTAAAAGCAATTTTTTTCTCTCTTCATAGAAACACAATTTGACTGCTTATTCCAGAACAAAACAAAATTCTTTGCTTTAACTTTCTGCTTGTGGCTACTTTAAATTGAAGCAAATTGTCTGATGTATCACAAGATCACTCATGGTCATAGATAGTTAAAAAAAAAAAAAACAAAAACAAAACACGAGGTTTGATCATCTTTGTGTAGACTACTAAATAGATGATACATAGGAAAGGAAATTAAGAGGAAAACACATGCATTAGCAGTGTTGCAACTGGCAGTTGTTGCTATTGTTACTGAACTCTGAAGTACTGGAATTCAATATGGATCACTAAGACCAGGTAGAAATTTTACTTCTGAAGTTCGGAATACAAATAACTTGTAACTCATAGTATCATGCCAGAGTAGGGACAAGCAAGAGCAGCTATTTCCAAAAGCATTTAGATTGTATGTCTAGTGTTCAGAACTAGAAATTACGAGTGGCAGTATGCTTAATAAGCTACATGGAGTTAAGCAACTTAGCACAGTGAACAGAGGAGGACTGAAGCAATCAGAGAGAAATGTGCTTAAAAGAGAATGCTGAGCAAAGTTTTCAGTTTCTTTAGCAACTTTCTAGACTGTGTGAAAATGCAAGTTCATCTTTTCACATTTCAGGATTGCTGCAATTGGAAAATAAATCATTTAGGGAAAGCCCCTCCCCTTCCAATCCACTAATTTGGAAAAGCCACATGCATAGCTGCTGAGTGAAGTAGAAAACAGTACTGAAATAAAAACAGTGGTAGGCAGATCCACAGAGAAGTGCTGAAGCAAATTCTATTGAAACTCAAGATCTAAAAAAAAAAAAGTGCAGGAAAACAAAGGAAGAAAACTTGTGGACGGGAGGACAGTAGTGTTATCATGGTTCATGGCCAGTATCAAAACCATGAATTTCCTTAGTTCTGGGTCTACTAGAAAAGCTACTCTTTTGTCTAAGGAACATAGACATAATTATATTACCTAAAAATAAACTGATAAAATACAAAATCCTGACACTTACTGAAGTAAGACACTTACTAAAGCAACAAACATGCTGTCACATAAATCTAACTGTGTTGAACAGATCAAGATGGTCTTCAGTTTTCTAGTTGGCAGTGAGAGCAGTCATGCCTTGAAACCTGTGCAACTTCATAATAAGACAGAAAATAATCTGTAGAGCAGAATTATAGCATTGGGAAATTTTTTCTTTATTGGGCATTACAGCCTTCTCCATTTGAGTTCTTGTCAAGAGTAGTATATAAAAAGGGTAATTGCTTTAGGACAAGAGTTATCCAGGACACAGACCAATAGTCACTATGGAAGAGATTTATTATTTATATTTTCTGCCATGGGGATATGAAATACTCGGTTTGAGTGGTGGGTAATGTTGGAGTCTTCCTCTTGAAAGAATAAAGGTTAATCAGGAAAGTGGCTGCTTGAGATGTATGTATTGGAAGGCCCGACTGCCACAAAAACTCACAGCAACTTATATATCTCAAAATCAGATGCAGAAGCCAGAAAATTCTACTTCACAGTCTGCTCAATCTGAACAGCACGGTCAGGAGGGGATCTCCCACCACTGCTTTGCATCTGGCCACATGAGTTTCTGAGCAGCCTCCCCACAGCAAGACAACAGTGTTAAGAAGGGCTGCTAGTGTAATGGTAAAGAAACAAACCCAAATATTGTAATAGAGTTCATCATGGCTTCAACCTTTGGAACTGTAATCGTAGCTGTTTACTCCCTAAATTTGGACACCTTTAAGATGTTCCTTGGGACACAGACTGAGCTGGCCATAGAAGAAATTAAAACTCACTCAAACATTTCAACTCTTCTGTACTTCAGTTCTACCAATGAACATATTCATACAGGCTTTCTTAATGACAGCTTGACTTTTCTCACTACAACATTTCTGTGTATCTGTATCTGACAGCAAACTCCTTTTCGAATGAAACACCTTTGTCTTCTGTGTGATCTTTGTCAACATCCCATCACACTAATAGAAAATTTCCATCCACGGGATAAATGAGACATGACTAGCAGTCGGGGAATATTAAATATTGTAGAGTCCTGTTTAGACAAAAGCTTCTTTGAATACTTTATTGAATATCCTTTGGGATATGAGGAATATAGAATCAGAATAATTTCTGTTGGAAGGGACCTATAAAGGTCATCTAGTCCAACATTCCCTGCAATGAGCAAGGACATCTGCAACTCCGTCAGGTTGCTCAGAGCCTTGTCCAACCTCAGCTTGAATGCTTCCAGGGATGGGGCATCTATCAACTCTCTGAGCAACCTATTCCAGTGTTTCAACCACCAAACATCTTCTACTCCTTGTCCTATCACTACAGGTTTGGAAAAAAGCCTCTCTCCATCCTTCTTGTAGGCCTCCTTTAAGTTCTGAAGGGTAGCAGCAAGGTCTCCCCAGAGCCTTCTCTTCTCCAGGCTGAATAACCCCAATTTTTCTTGTACAAGAGTCATAGCTAGTAATACATTAGATGATAAGATATATTTTAACCATCTGATAGGACCAGTCAGAAGGTCATCTAATAAAATATTGACTAGAATTTATAAATCAAAGCTTAGTATTTATTTGCTTTTTGATAAAAAGAGAGTACATGGAATATGACTGCAAGAACAAAAGAGTAACTCTGCCTCCCAGAAGACACCTATAAAGAGAAATTAAGACTTCTAGGTGCCATAAGCAACTCCACCTTTTTAACTGAGGGATGTCAAGAAACAAGGTGAGGAAAAGTATGAATTTCTTCAATATATTTCTTACATTGTTTGAAATAAAAAAGTAATTTTTTTTTGAAAGAAGACTGTATGTCAGTTAGTTTACAGTTTGGCCATATGTGGTGTTTAAAGATGGCCCTGTAGGCAAGCAAAAGGGGTGCCCAAGTTGTTGTGAAGTACAGGTACCTTGGTTTATTAAAGTAGAGCAACAAGACCTCCAGAGGCTGTAAAAAGATAAAAGGCTTATACCCCCTAGCCTGAAATTTGTCAGAGAAGGAAGAAGCTCAGACATTGCACTCCAAGAAAAATTTTAGAATGTAAGGATTCCTTTTGTTGAAAAGGTTTGGGTATTCAAAAGGGAGCTGTTAGAACCATGTGGTAAATACACATGTTCCTACACTCAAATCCTACAATACCACTAAGAAAAAGTCTTATTAGCATAGCTTAATTTCTCTCACTAACACCCTGTTAGGCAGAAAGATGACTATGCCAGTACCCTCACCAGACCCAACTTGACTATTAAAAGTTTTATTATTTTGCACATTATATTTTCTTAGTGGACCACACACACACCCCTTGTAAAAATTAAGTTGCATGTGGTCATTCTTTTGCTTACTTTTTTTTTTTTTAATAACCATTTTGGAAGTGTTAATAATACCGTTGCTATATCCTGCTTTTGGTTTTCAAGAAAAACATGAAATATGCCTCTTTCTTTAAAGAAAGAGACTGATAGGAACTGTGAGCTCTAATAATGCAAGTTTAAACCCATTTTACTCTCCCATTCTTTAAGAAACTGTAGAAGGAACCACTTCAAATGCAGTCAGGAACTTGATGCCAGCTCTCTAATGCACATTACTTGCATATATAATTAAAGAAGTTATGTTGAAACTGCTTTTCATAAATGCAGTGCTTTTTTGAGGCCCTATCACACTTTATAACATTTTATTTACAAAACTTCACAATTATGCATGAACAGAAAGGCTACAAATTAACTTGAATTTGTACCCAAAGAATAAAATGGGACTCCTAAGAGGAGTAGGATATATAATAACAAAGATAGCTGTATGACAGTCTGAACCTTAAGGGGAATACCTCCAGGCATACTAGTTATAGTCCTTTCCAGCACATGTTTAAGTCATTCTATCATTGGACTTGCATATAAAGTTGGAATTTTTTTCCCCATAACGAATCCCCAGAAAACCTGGCAGAAACAGCAACATTACCCCCATAGGTTGAGTTAAAATTGCCACAGTTCTGGGAGAGTTTTCTACATCGCTATCAAATCTTAAGAATAAAAGTCTGTATTTTTATCACTTTGATCACTTTGCACTACAAATTAAATTCAAGTTTGGAAGGATGATAATCTCAGCTCATATCTTGTGAGTTACTAAGGTGTTTTTAGAAATGCGGTAGTATGAAAAATTGAAGAAACCAATAATTGTGCCAAAGGCCCTGAAAGAAACCAAAGCAAACTGAAAACACTCAACCACCTCTGACAGAGCCTAAATCAAAGCCTTACAGAGCTAGTAAGTGTGGCAAAAGACTTTGCTAAAATTTGACCAAACTTGCCTTAGACTTAAAAGGGAACATTGCCTGCACAACTCTAATTATCAGTCCATCACATTTCTAAATAGCCACCATTAGCAATGAAAGTTTTCAGGCAGCCCGTTCAACTTGAATGGATATCGGAAGTATGAGGCAGTTCAAGTAAGTTAAATGACATATCTGCCTACAGGCACACATGTTAAAGGACAGAAGAATGAGATGTTTCATTTTCCAAAAGTGTAACAGATGAATACAACTGTCATAACAGTTTTTTCCATAATGTATTCAATATGCTATGAATGTGAAAAGAAGGACAGCTTATTTGATTTCAATGATCATCAGCTGGATTCCCACTTCAGAACAAACAGAGCAAGACCAATGCTGGAAGCATTCAAGAAGGGGTATCGCGTTGCCTTTCTGAGTTGAAGGCACTCATCTTTTGCTTTTCAAATAATGAGTGCTTTAACAACTCTATGATACATCTGTAAAATCTTTGCTACCCTACCCAACTACTTAAACATTTTCAAAGCACCTCATCTCGTTATTCAAGTCTGGAGTCTAACATCTTCGTGCCCTGGGTACTTTCTTGCCATATAAGTAATCTCAATCACTGCAACAGTAGAATTACTTGCTTGTAAAGGCATTGTTCAAAGTGAGATGAAGTGATGGAGTAAGGCCCTAACTTATAAAGCTTAATAATAAAAGCTGGGGATTTTTATTGCCTGTACATTATAACTAATTAGGTACAGCAAATTAAAGAGGAGAAAAGAAACAGTTTTAGAGAAAATATGTGCATTGTTTCATTTAATTGAGACTATGAGTTTAATCGCTTAATTCTGCTATGATCTCTTCAAGCAGCCTTTCATT
Source organism: Pedionomus torquatus (assembly GCA_013398155.1). Taxonomy (NCBI): domain Eukaryota; kingdom Metazoa; phylum Chordata; class Aves; order Charadriiformes; family Pedionomidae; genus Pedionomus; species Pedionomus torquatus. The sequence continues at coordinate 99,581 of VZRU01011522.1, forward strand.
GATAAATACAAAAAATCTGTGACTTCAACAAATAAAAATGAAATCAGTAATTAAAAGCAGTAATACCAATTAAAACCAACTCTGGCTCCAACCAGAAAAGCCACAGTATCATTAAAGGCTGTAGTGGCTGGATTAACATAAAAAAAAAAAAANGTGCAGACAGTATGAAAAAAAAAAAAAAAAAAAAAAAAAAAAAGTTAACTCATTCCGTGATTTCTATTTTGGAAAATAAAGAGTACTTTTGCAGTCACTTATCTTGAGAAAAAATTATGAAGTAATAGCATTTCTGGTCTAAAGCCACCACTTAATTGCCCTCCCTCTTCTCTTCCTCTATCTCCTTTTTTTTTGTTTGTTTAAAAAAAAAAAAAAAAAAAAAAGTTGGTAAAGACTTGTTTAAATAGTCTTTCCCAAGGCATGGCCTTCTAAAGCAAACTAATGACTCCCCCAAACCACCCTTTAAGAATAATAATTAAAGTTTCACTCTGATAGTCTATAAAGTATGAGTATTTTCTCCATCAATGTAGCAATAGAGCACAGATAGCTCAAAGTGCCCACATTCACTATTAACTGATGCCGATAGAGGAACCACCTGTATAACCTAAGAAGGTAATTTGGTGACCCTGGAGTCAGAGAGACCATGGGTGCTTTGCTGAAATATCCATTTTATTGCCAGTAATGTTAATGTTTGCATGTCTTGCATGAGTGAAAAAGAGGGATGTTCTCTACATAAGAAAAATGTGTCTCCCTCCCATTTACCTAGCTTGATTGCCAGCTTCTTTTCATGGTCTCAGAACTTTTTGTGCCTGAGCATGAAGAACAGACGCCAAAATCCTGCCACAAGAAACTGCTTCTCACTACATTTCTCTCAAAGTTCAGCATACTAAAGAAGGTTTTGACAAACCATTAACACAGTCCAGAAGAACAGCTTCAAGGTAACAGTCAGGTTCTGAAGTCAAACCTCCATGCTTTAATTAGAGCCAGAGACTGTAGAATGCATTAGGAGGACTTATGATTAAATCAATGGAAAAAAAACTTTGAAAACAATGTAAATTAATAATTTTACTGCTTCCAACTCTGACATTATTTGTTTCTTAGAAGCTGTGATTTCTGATGGATGTTTTTATCTCTCTGAGACCCTTTTTCTATGTCACTGAGTAATAATTTTCCTATTGAATCATTTTTCTTCATTTTGTTTTTCATATCCCTTTTCCTCTTTTATTTTTTTCTGTTATTGCACAATATAGAACTGATCCATTCACTGAAAACTTCAAATACAAGCAAAACACAAAAAAAAAACTAAGTCAGAAAGTAAAAGCATATTGGTGATGGGTTTGTGGATATTTTTAGCTAGATGACATCTCTTGCTTCAAAATGCACTGCAAAAGAAAGCTGTGCTTGCCATCTGAACAGCAATCAGATCAAAAAAAAATTGTTGCAGGAAGTTGAATATACTTTTGACCTTCATTCTTTTCTCTCTCTTCATTCTCACTCTCTCATATGAGAAACACAATTTGTTTTCACTAGTCAAAAGCTGCTTTATAGTTACGTTCAACCTTCCAAAAGGGATTCAGTGTAAGCATGAACATTGCGTTTTCCCAGGTCACTCCAACAGTAGAATGGGAAGAACGAGGAAGCACGAAGTCAAAGTTCTTACATAAAAATGACATTACTTCCACATGCAGCAATCTTTTAAGTCTATCTGTGACAAACCTACATGTAGAAGAGGTCTCGGAGTTCAACTTTTTTGTTACAGTGCTTTGCTATATATACACCTTTGTAACTGAAACTGCACGGGTTTTGGACATGGGTTTTGTTAACCCTTGGTCCATCTCGCTAAAGACATTTAATCTTAGAAACAGCCCACCAGAAAACATGAGGTACGCAGCCACACATACGCTGTATATGACTGCACAAAGGCTAACATAGGCTCAGCCACTGTTCACAATTTTTCTGTGTTCAGTTACTCATTATACTTATTTATGCTTCATGTGAAACGCTGCAGAGTACTATAAGAGGAATATTTTCCACCCTTACTGAAGGAATATATCACTTTCAGCCCCAGCTCACACTGAGACACTAGCCATATATACAATGTATTATGTAACAGTAAACCTGCAATATCATTTGGATCCAAAAAATTTCTAATATGTGCAAAAATTGCCTTCACATTTTATTCTCCATAGAACAGAATTGGATAAAATACTCAGACTCCATTTCTGATTAAAAATAGATAATCAGAAATAAGAAACATGAAAATTTAATAATTAGAACATATTTCTGGTAAAGATACATTTAACCTTGCTATCTGATAACTGTAAAAATACCTAAATAGTTTAATTATGGGCAAAAATTCTCATTAAAAGTCAAAAACCTTTTTAATAGAATTTTTGTATCTTTCATTTTGGAAGGGAAAAGTGGAGCAAGTCATGCACATGCATTGCCCTTCATTATTTTTTTTATTATTATATATTTAGTTATTATATATATTAGCATTTTTTTCAACTTATTCTGGTAGCTCAACATAGTGCATATTTATTTGTTTTTTCAATAAACTGACCATAAATACAGTATTTTTGCTCAGGCCAGAGGACTTTCAAATTTTTCTGAGATTTTCTGGGAGTCTTTCAATGCTCACATAGCCCAGGAAACTGCTGGTGTAAAAGGTCCCAAGGACTGCGTTCACGGAAAATAATTCAAGACAGTGTGGTGTAGTACTGAGTGAATCAGGAGAGAAAAGCTAAAAAGTTTTTAGCAACAGATAAAACTTAGACAAAACATTCATGCCAAACATGAGTCTGATTAAGTTTTTGTACTGTACTGTTAGTAGTTGTTTACTAACAATTTGTGTCTTGTCTCTTCACACAATTCAAGATTAAACTGCTTCCCTAGTCTATATTAACTCAAAAATATTAAAAAACCTACCAAACAAACAAACAAAAAAATCCCAAGCACACATAGCCCCAAAACACAGAACTATTGACTGAAATTCCCCTAACAACACTCCCTTATCCTACATCATCCAGCAGAATTACTGCTTTTAGCAAATTTTCAATCTTCAACAACAAATACTGCTTCACTTATAATTTTCATAGATACTATTAAAGAGCATGAATATTTGTAACTGCATACACAGGAAAAAAATATTTCAAGTAACCGTCCTCAATACACTGTATTTTTAAGTGTAAAAGCTATACAGTATTTATTTCTACACACAGTCATAAAAATCTACATGGAGACACAGTTGTGATACCATTAAAGATTAGCTCTTGTTCACCAACTATCCATAATAGTAAATTCAATAAAAACACAAAATGAATAAATAGAATACACAGGACAAGAATGAAGCAAAAATAGTGATCTTCTTGTGATAGAAGGTAGCAATACCTGATGGTATCTCCAAACTCATCTCTGAACCAGGAAACCCACCAGGGAACAGGTACCAAACTGCACTATCTTTTGTAATAACACTGGTGAACTAATCTGTGAAAGTCATTGATGCATTTAGGTACTGCTGTAAAGATAATGTATAGACACGTACGTGCTGAGAAAATGAGCATTTTTTTTTTTCTAAATAGCACTTCCCAGCAGCCTCACGGGCGATATTGAAACCTTATGTCTGATTGGACCAGGCAAATTCAATAGCTAATTTAACAAAATGCACTATTTCCTCCTTTCTAACAGATGTCTGTCACACATTCCTATATAATAAATGGTCACTGAATACATTTGACGCTATCACAAATGGAACAAGTTTTTCAAACACCACTGTGAAGCAGAGGATTGACAAGAAGAGAGTTTAAAACAAGACTGAGGCAATTCCTGCTACAGAATGCTTCATTTCCCCCCCCCCCCCAAATTTGGACAGAAGGGTACAGATCAACCAACTCATAATTCTGAGAAGTGTGGTATTAACAAATCCTAAATATATGTTATCTCTTTCAATAAATGTGAACACTAAACTTGTTCTCATGCAAGTGTATTTTGTGCAGCCAATTGAAATCCTTTAGGCCCCTTAAATTGTATGTTTTATCAGCACACTGCTAGGATTGCATTTTCATTCATTATTTTTCAAAGATTCTAGACATATGAGTCTATCAGGATTTCTAGCATCTGGCAACAATTGTACAGGACAAACAAGAACTTAAACCACATATCAGGGTTATGTAGTGGAGAATAAACTTTAAGTTTGCCTCCATACCAAGGACAATTTCAACTAACAAAAGAGCGGAGTGGGGCAAGCTATAGAAGAGCTGGAAAGCACATTTCTGTACAGGAAAGAAGAGAGGAGTGTGGATATTTGCAAGTTTACCGTGTAGAAGTAGCTCTAAAGAATTTAACAGAGGTGCTGGAGAAAACATGTAACACTGAACTTTGTGGAAGCATTGGAAGAGCTTGATGATGCTTTAGATAATCAGGTCAAAGAGATAAAAAAGTCATCAAAACTTTTCAAACTGACTTGTGACATAAATTATTCTTTCTCTCAAACATTTCCTTCGAGGCCACTGAAATAAACTGTTTCATATTTCATTGCAATTCACAGGGTCTCTGCCTATAGCAAATAGCAACAAGCAAACTTGCCGCTGAGATGACTTGCTGCCTGTTGCTTACCAGGTGCACTTAGTCCTATGCTTCTGCAATGAATCTACATCATGCAAAGCTTTGTTTTCAAGTATTATCATAGTGGAAAAGGAATCTAAGTATGCTCCTATATTTCCTGGTTGGTGTTCTGTTTGTTCTACCAATGAGTGAATAACCTCAACAAAACCCATCTGAAGAGTTACTTTAGCTCCCTTGAGAACCCATCTACTTCCCTTGAACTGGATGGAAAGGGCATGATCAAAGTGAAAATGTATGCTGAGAGACTTCCTGAAATTATCCACCAAGCAAAATAAGGAGATCAGAACTAATTGGCTAAACTCTTTTAAGTACAGTGTGAAATAAACTTTCTACTGTCAAAGTTTAAGATATGCCCAGTACAGAACAGAGGGAAAGAAAAATGTCTAATTACCTAGCTATACACAGAAGTTGGAAAATAACTGATAAACAGATCATCTCACCAGCAGAGTCCTTAGAAATCAGTTCTGTACTTTCCATTCCCTCCTATGATTCTACCTTTCCCAAATATGGTAGAGGATGCATTTGCTTATTTGTCACTGAGTGAATTCTTCAAAGTACTTTAATGCTTAATATATATTTGCACCATTTTTTACAGTAGACCTTACTAAGATCAGAAAATACAACATCGGAGTCCAGATGAACAGGCTGATCTCTTATCACAGGTGCTTCTGTATCCTTCAGCATGGAGCCAAAGCTAAACATCCTTGATTTACATGCTTGCACTTAAGCAATGTGTGATTAACTCCATTTAGAAAAAGTCCTGAATAGAGGAAAAAAATACCACTTATAGAGACAAATGAGAGATACTGGCTTTGATTGTGTATAATCTGAACATGGTATTGACACACATTTTATTAACATTATTCTATAGGAAAATCTACATGTTCTTGTATGATGCCAATTGAACATGAGAATGTTCACATTTTAAAGAAATAAAGTAGGATTTATGTACTGAAGCTGATAGAGTTTGCAGCAACAATAAATAATAAGACTACTATATGCTATTCTGATACACACTATATTGCGTTGCTTTTGTTTCTTTCTGGACAGGATTTGTGTCTTTCTAATTTTTGTGTAACAACACTAATTCCTCATTCTGATTAGGCCTCCAATGCTCTCAAAAAAAAAAAAAAAAAGCTCTGATTATTATAATAAATATTAAGATTAAAATAATAACTGCATTGGTAGGAAAGCAAGAGGAGTTGAAAGTTATCCAGAAGTCTTTGGAAAATTTTAGTAAGTCATTAATAACATTCAGTACAGGTAATGGTAACTGTGAAAAGAAATGAGAGAGAACGGCTCATGTAGTTACCAGTTACAAGAATCTACTGGGAATAAGAGGCAACTGGTTAGGAGTGCATAAAATTTGTACCTAGGTGTCTCTCTGAGATACATTATAACGAAGACATAAACTTCTGTTTTCCATAGACACTGTTGCAAAAGAAACAATGCTAATCAAAAGAAAGACAAAGCAGTTAAGAAAGAAAACACTAGCCATTTACTGCATACCTAGAGTTACTAGTAACAGATGTCTCACATAACCTGCCCTGCTCCAACGCCTGTTTGTGGGTAGCTGTAGACCTTGACTTCGGACAAGGGAAAGGTGTCAGGGTATAAATGACTGTTCAGCTCTTGTTTGGGCTGGTATTTCAGGCTGCGTCTGAATAACCTATCACAGCCATGTTTCTAAAAGACTGCCAGAAGCACCAAAGAATGTAGACAGATTTTTGGAAAATAACTTTCTTTACTACATTTCTCCACCTAGCATGCCCATTTCTTTTGACACCTCAGCTGTGAACTTGCACCAGACCACAGGTCTCCATGTACTGGGCCCTGAACAAGCACACATCATAGTAAGGCAGGTTTTGCCTCAAAGAGCTTACAACATCTGTATAGGCCAATAGGGAATAGGTGATTATCGTAGCCCTCTCTGAGAAAACAACTGGTGAGTCAATAAAACCACAGGCTATTTCAAATATGTGTCATAGGAAAAGGCAACTGTGAGGCAGGTCTTTATTTAGTCAGCTAAACCAAAATTTTTTGAAAATACACAAATACAGTTCCAAATATGTGTCAGAGAATGAATATGTGTACTAAAATTGCATAACTATATCAACATAATGGTTTGCATTCATATCAATATCCATGTTGATGTCAACTCCCAAAGTGGCTGCCAAATTTGGATTAAAACAAAACCAGCCAATGTCTTCAAAAGGAACTCATAAAACATTTGCAAATGCAACTATTATAATTTTTTACAATGACACTACATTAACCATTTAGAGATATTTCCACAGAAGCATTAAATCCCAGAATTTCCCAGGTCTTTGTGATCACTGTAATTTTCTAAAAATTGTGGAAATGACACTTAACACTTTGTTGCTGTTCAGTGACTCAAATGAAAATACATTTTGTTACAAAACCCCAACAGATTGTCATATCCTTATAGTCTTGTTTTCAGCTTAAATTAGTGTTTGGGTGCTATTTACAATGTAAATATTTATTTTTAGCATGGCAATCATCATTATCATAGTCTTAATTCCATGTCCATATTTTTCAGGACAAGAAACAAACAGAAATAATATCAGTTTTGTAGGCCAATTAAAGCAGCTGTTTTAACAATGACTGCTTTACACTAAGAATATGTACATTTACATGTACTTAGCCTATTCTGCAAGGACAGGGAATCTACATCATTTTCAAGATGTTGCATGTATTACTAGGAATTATATCTTAATAACTTAAGACTCAAACCACTCTGCCTCTCACAAAAAGTCATAGACTAGTTGAAGTGATCTAGATGAGACGGACATGAATTTCATGTGAGAAATTAATGGGAATCTAAGAAGACATTATTTCACACACACACAGTGGTTGTTTCATAGGTATTTCATGTGCAGGCTTTAGGTCATGAGAGCATCCTTCAGTTAACAGCAAAGAGAAATACAGCCTTACAGCCTAATATAGCAGCTTGCTTGAAATTATCAAAATGTGACATTGTCATGTAGCAAGATGTTTCACCATTTCTTGTGTGTGGAGGGGTATTTTCCATCAACAAGATGATTAATTTCAAAATTTTATGTTGAATGGGATATTCCAAAATAATTTAAAAATTCAGAAATATTTCAGCTTTGCTGGTAAATAGTAAGGACCTCTGAACATTCTAAACCAAAATATCTTGTTTTAATTGACAGCAGTGTTTCAACATGCTTTATTTCACGCACCATCAAAATCCCTCTACCTTTCATTATCACAATGTAACACCTAAGAAGAACAATTTAGTGTCTTGCTGTTTTCATTTTTGTGCATATACCATCTGCTCAACTATATTTTATTTATTATAGCTAAAATAAATCAATTACCCAGCACTAAGGAAAATTTGAATGATATTACACTTAGCACTCAGGAAACCTAATAATCTGTGCACTATAACATATAAGAGAGTCCAGTATGCTACCTCTGACAGTAGATGCCCAAGAGAAAAGAATAAGGACACATAAACACATAGAGATATTTTCCTCCTATAATTTCCTAGTCCCTAGCAATTCATACCCCAAGGATATCCTGAGTTAGAGGTAACACCAATGCGTTCAACAGTTCTTCATGAATTTGACTGAATAGTCTTTGAATAAGGCTAATTATTTTTAAGCCAGGATTGTTCCATGGTGAAGAATCATAGAATCATAAAATGGTTAGAGTTGGAAAGGACCTTGAAGATCATGTTCCAACCCCCCTGATATCATTTTGTATGTTTGTGTATGAAAGTATCACCTGTTTTGTTCATGGACCATAAAAGAGACAAGAAGCCCAACTACTGTTCTGATAAGATGACATGCAGTTTTTTTCAGACCTGAACTCAAAAGCAAATTTTTCATTAAGTGATTTTTATCATTTTTGAGGTGACTTCACCAACAGCAGAATATTATTTTCCCATTCCTAACCTGTTTTAAACTTGAAAATTCCTGGTAACAAACATTATCCAAAGCTATCTCAGATTTTACAGAAGCAATAATTTTTATTGGACAACCAGAACAATTATAAATTCCTAACCCAATTTACCAGCTGCAAAACATTCCAAGTTCTGCACACCATATCAGATCCATTAAAATTGTCATAAATGAGCTATAGTGTGTTTTTCAGAACAGACCTTATTGGTTTCTCTTCACATTAACCATAGTAGGACCTAACACCACTCCACCTTCCCTGGAAAGTTGAAGATGTTTTAAATATGATTCTTGTTGCCATTTGGCCTTTGTTCAAAGCTGTTGAGAAAACTAGTATCAGACAGTCTGTATTTCCTTTATGATGAATATTAAAGAATAATCCCCTAGATTTCTTAGTGTCCAGGCAAAATTAAATCATAAGGATGAAGCAGCTAACTAATAACAGAAGCAGGGAAGCCTTGCTTCCAGTACAACCCCCATATTAGAGACCAGTCATCTTCATATTGCTGCCTCAGACCAAACCTTCCAGTCCATCTCAGAGTCCTCCAAACCACCAACAGCTGAACAGATCTAGAGATAAAAAATACCCATTTCTCTTTGTAGTGGACAAAAACACTTGACTACACTTTGTCAGATACTCAGCAGGTTATCAGTGCATCTTTCCATCTCCATACCTACTTATAAAAACTAATTTGCAGGAATTAAACCACCCAACAACAGGATTCAACTAGTGTAAAAATAGCTTGTGATGTGCTTAGCAATAGATTTTTTTNNNNTTTTTTAAATTACATTGCACATATAGCCTCTTCCAGTAAGGTTAAGTTCCCCAGTGATTGAGTTTGAAGCCTTCTGCCCTGAAAGTTAAAACCCTCCACTTCTCTTTTTACAAGTACAATTCTGCACTAAGTTTATACGCTGCCAGTACAGGAAGCCTGTGCATATCATATAAAGTAATTATGGAATATGGCATTTCACAAAGAAAGTTCCTTCCAGGTCTAATCACTTTGATACTAGCTTGTAACTGAAAGAATGGGGGTTGATTCTCAACTTTCAAGCTAATTTGGGCTCATACAGTGCTTATGAACTTATATTCACCCATTTTGGACATACAGGGCACAGCCATCTAGTGAAACTGAATTTACCTCAACTAGGTATCTATCTCAGCTAATTAGGCTAGCTGCAAAGGTATATTAGTTCATATCTTGTTAACAAAGCAAGACTGTTTCCACTACCAAGGTAACTTGGTTCACACTACAGCCGATATCTAATCAGAACTGTACCGCTCTTTGTATGCTATTCCTGGTTTACACCTACCCCTTTTTATGGTTATACATTGCCTGAGATCATCTATGTATTCTTTAATAATTGTCTTGCCAATCTAAGGTGTGGTTTGTTTTCTTTTTTTAAAATATCTGTGCCATTAGGCCTTTTGGACTAGTTTATTCATGTTAAAAGAAATCAAATTCCCCACCAATCCAGCCTTCTAACCTAAGAATTTGGCACAGATATTTCTCTAAATTTGCCCTTCAGAGATAACTCATTTCTTCACAAACTCAAATCAGGTCACAATCAGAGGCTGTTTTAAATCATGGTACTGTCTTATAATTTTCAGTACAGTAACTGTAACTTCTTTAATCCTCTCAAAGACAGTTCCCAAAAACATTGTTACAGTTTTCATAACAAAGTATTACACCTAATTTTGTAGTTGCTGGATATTAACACAGAGCTTAGGTTTCTCTCAGTGAAAACAACTGTCTTAAATTTATTTAGTTAAGGATTTCCTAATAGCAAGATATTTTCTCCTTTCATTTAAATATAGGAATAAAATGAAAAATTATAAATGCATTTTAAAAAAGTCTGGATTCCAAAATATTCATTAAGTGCAATACAACATTGATTTCTAACACCAAAACAAAATGAAAATAGTAACTGTAGAAGTCATCAGTTTACTGTCTTGCACATGAAAGCCTCTGCCTGGTGGCCTTCAGGGTAACATAGTCCAACATGCACTGCTCAACGGTCCTGCCATTAGACACCAGTAAAACAAGGACATTTCATTGCAGCATTTATTCCAAGAGCCCCTTTTCCAGTATCAACCTTAAGTTATTGTAGAACTGACCCTGAACAACTCCTTCACCTATTATTCACCGTCCTTTCTATACTTGCTTTTAGAAAACAGTTTCAGTCCCTTCCAGGCTTTTTCTCATAGAGTGAATAGCCATCACACTCCATTTCCCACAGCCTAATTTAAAGCGAGGAAAGCTAAAGTGTCACAGTAAAATAGTAACCTTGTTTACCCAAGATCACATTTTGATTCACTACTAATGTATCCCATAAATAAGCTTTTTCCTCCACAGTTTCAGACAAGTATGTATCTCAGTACTTGCTAAAACCAGAATAATAAACATTCTGTACTCAAAGAATGTTTATATGGCAAGTAGAATATATATCTATGTACTTTTCTAAATTTTTAGACCAAACTCTGCAAGGCAAGTATTCCTCTATAACTTTCTACCATTTTGCTGTTGACTATAAAATAAGCCGTTGTATTTAATAGCTCAGTGACCTCTGCCTTTAGGTAAACCTCTAGTACTCTAGTTTTGATTTATGCATTAGTATTAAAACCAATTCAATTTAGCAGGCTGCAGAACAGGAGGAACTACAGGCCTTTTATAGAGTAGCAACTGCAAACACCTTTCTCACCATTGCTCTTTTTATTTTTTAAGGAAGAACCTAGAAGTTATTGGTTTCTTAGTATGTTTTCCCAGTATTGCCATAAGAACATTGTCTTAAACTATAAAACACTAGATATGACATAAAAATTTAAATGCAGTAATTCACATTAGCAATCACCTCTGCCATCATTGTTTTAGTAACAAATTTTATAACTTGAGCTGTAAAAAGTAGGATTTTTATAGACTTCATAATGGCAGAAAACAATTTCAATGTCTATACTCTCTTCACATAGGTATCCACCTTGGAAACATCAGATATTGAAATAATAGGGGTTTTTTAGAAGAAATATGATGAATGGACTTTTTGTCAGGTCTTTCATCAGAAAGCAGAAACACTAGCACAGAAGAACAGAATCAAGTAAAAAGTATTTGTTCACAGAAGTAGAAAAGAAACACGTAATTTTCAGTGGCTGTTATGTGCTGGCTCATCCTCTAGAATGATATGTCTTCTTTTAAATACAATAGACTATGACAAATGGCATGTTCTACTTACTGTTTCTTCATTTCAAAGTAGAGTTCAACTGTCATAAAGATGATTTGTCTCCCTGTGACCCAACAAATCATTATATTCTTTTGTATTGTTCTTTCTATTGATCCCTAGTACTGAAAACTTGAACTTGGGGATGCCCCATCCCTGAGAGTGGTCAAGACAGGACTGGATGGGGCTTTGAGCAACCTGGTCTAGTGTGAGATGTCCCTGCCCATGGCAGAGGGGTTGGAACTTCATGATCTTTAAGGTCCTATCCAACTCTAACCATTTTATGATTTTATGACTATATGGAGGGATGTTTTTCAATGGAGCAGCAATGGTCTGTGAAGTTTTCTTCCTCACTACTAGCTAGCCATGAGTTAAGAAATAAGCAGTAACCACCACCTCATTTGTCTAAACCAGTTTATTTCTAGGCCACATAACTGGATTTCCCTTGTTTCTCTAAAGAATACCAATCTTTTTTTTTTGTACACTATTTTGAATGTGACAGATTATTCAGGTACTGAGGTCATGTCTTCCCTCTAAGAAGATTCTTTAAGCCAGCCACCAGATGATCCCTATTTCACTATCATTCCTCTAGTCTCAGAAGTATGTCTGTTCCTAGATATTAGAACTTTCAATTTTCAGCCAGGTTATGGATCTTATTTCTCTCTTCTAGAAGGTAAACTAGGAGATCATGACAATAAGAAGATTCCCCATCATCTCCATCCATATCAGTAATACTGTAATAAACACAGCTTGTATAGAATTATTTAATACAGTTGCACTGTTGTTCTTCAGTGAAGGAATATGTAAGCTCCAGGATGAGATAAATATTCTAAATCAGGCTTTTCTTCTTTCTCCTCAATACCTTCCCCCTCTCTTCACTAAACCAAAAATAACAACTCTGCTACTGCTAAAAAGAATGGCCAAACCACTCACACATAAGAAAAGATTCCACTCCTCTATCTGCTTACACAATAAGGATACTTGTAAAAATAAGATCTCAAGGGGTTTTGTTTGTGGTTTAGGAATGATATTTATGTGACTGAAAGCAAATAATAGACCACAGTGTTGGTAGATACACTACATGTGGCCACAGTGCACATTCTATAGATGATAAAGATAGGGTTTCTTTTTTTCTGCCCCCAAGCAGCAAGTTTCACTAGCCTTCAGATGCCCCACAGAGCTTTTACCAGAACATACAATTCATAAGCTTGTATTTTCAGAGTACTCTCAGATTCTGCGTTTCTAAGGTTGCTACTTGATTGTCAAGTTTCCATATTTTCTACAACCTTAGCCCCTTTTTGTATCTGCTTTTCATTCACTGCTAGCTGATAATGCATCTTTTGAATGCATCAAATAATGTTAGATTCTCAACTTGGGAAATGCAGCTCCAGTCCCAACCGACAACATACCATCAGCACATTAGCTAGGAAATTACCTTGTCAGCAAGGAAAACGTTGCATCTCTAGTATAGTACTAATCATCAGTTAAGTCAGTAACCTGAGTTTGAAAAGTTTAGTGAGAGGCACAGAATAGCCACCAGCTTCTATTTTCTTCTCCTCTGCCCCTGTTAGCCACTCCAAATGTCCTCACAGCCTGGATTTCACCACATGGTACATTCAATACACTTTTGATGAATTCCTGTAAATGTCCACTTTTTATGCTCAACAATTCTCAAATATTCCTGCTTCCAAGAAAACCAAATTTATAACATGAGGGGAGGCTGCATATTTCTGGCACATGCAGTTGTGCAGATGTTATTCCTTAAGGAAGACTATCTTGATTGCCTTTGTGAATAATGGCTACGAGATGGCAAGGAGCCAACAGTTCTCTTATAGCAGAAGGTATAAAACCACTCTCCTACTGAAAGAAAGCCCCCAGTAGGATAATATATTATTACGCATGATTCAAATTACAGGATCTGCAGCAGGGGAGCTAGTGGCTGAATCAGGACAGCCGCACACAGAATACTGATGATGGGATGATGGAATGCATCATGCATTGAAAGAGCTATGGTTTAGTGTTTAAATCCTCTATATTTTCAAAGTGACTACAAGGATCAATATATAACTGAAGTTCCATAAACAAATTGTACATTAGTGTGTGTGTGGAGGGGGGAAGTTATCACACCGTAACAAAAATTCTAGTTAAGAATACTTCTTTAAATAAAATTTTGCTTTACCAAAGACAGTTGACCTCTTGAAGCCCACTAGCAATAGATAGAGCTTTAATTTAATAACACAATACTGAATTTGTCTCATATCTGATTCTGTTTCAGCTATTAGAATACTGAAGAGCAAAACCCTGCCTCATAAGATTATGCGGTCTGAAATCTCTGCATTCCACAGTATTCTGGGCTGGTTTTACATTGTTCGCACAACAAATTACTTTACCCACAAAGAACTAAATCCAAATGTTCAACACAATGTTGGCTTCCCCAAATGTTGTCCATTTATGATTGAACACATGTCAAGAAAATTTGCATGTTTATTATTTTTAAAAATTCACCAAATCTATTCCCTAATATGAAAAGCTGGATAAAGAATAGTTTTTCAAGTTAATATCTAATCTTTCCTGTGTAGATTAAGCACATCCTAAGTAAAAAGAGAAATATCTAAACAAAAATTCTATATTTCGCTTTGCTGCAAAATACCCCGAAGCAGTATGCAAGCTCTCCCTTGACTTCCTTTCATACTGGCTCTTGTATTCAGTTATTCTGCTAAATGGATGCAAATCAGGTGCATTGTGTTGAGGTGGAAGGAAGGGGGTGAAATTTGTTCAGAAATGATCTCAGTTCTATTCATTAATAAAATGACATCTTGGCTGGAAGTGGTGAAGAATGAAATATAACAGTACTGAACTTCACTCAGTTGTAACAGATGCATGTAAGAACCTTTAGAGAAAGCCAGATATGTAAAACCGCCGCAGCAAAATGATTTCTGAAGCGTTAGAATAAGTACTTAGATCATGATGGCAGCTAAAGATGCAAACTCGATGCTGCAGCAACACCCTTTTTACCTTCCAAGATGATTAAAGGTAATCTCAAACTATAATTGGAGGAAGCAGTACCACATTAGGTAAGGACTACAAGGATACAAACATACACGAAAGAAAAATATATGCACAATATTAACAATAAAAGACTCTTTTAAAGGTTTTATGGGGCCAATAGGAAAAAAAAATGGAACAATGCCCATGGTTACCTGCAGAGACAGCACATAGTTAAAAAAAAGAAAAAATCAGGAAAAATGTAGCCACCGTTTTGCATAGCGATTCAAATTATGCTGGCAGAATAATTAATGGAGGACCTAATCTCTGAGAGGAAAAAAAAAAAAAAAGAAAAGAAAAAAGGATACGTTAAACAAAGTTCATTACTGCATGATGTAAATGAGTTTCTCACCAGTGATGTCACTGATTGGCTGGGATGTAGAGCTGGTTTCGAACAGTGCAGCATGGCCGGATTGGCTGCTAGCTCTTCTGGTTACTGCCTGCTTGGGCAGCGGTCGAACCAGACACTTTCTGTCTCTCTTGTTGTCGTTTGAAGCAAATCTTGTTCAGCCCAGCTGTGTCTCCATAGTAGTGGCACCCTAAGAGAGTCTCCCTCCTGCTTCCCACAGCTCATCTGTAAGGCGGTCGCTGCTGTGAAATACCAGCCTTTGGCACGGAGCCCAGACTGCGTTGTTAGATCCGTCTATAATACAGAAAAGAATTTTTTTAAAGCAGTTCTTTCACCGAATTACATCCTAAGAAGGATTAATAAGCACTAAATTGCAACTGATTTGTGGACTTTTAAATTTTGTAGCTAGCACAGTTTCTGAAATAAAACGTTATCTGATCTGCAATAGCACAGCAGCATTGGATTAGAAGAAAAAAAAAGAAAAAGAATGAAAGAAAGGAAGAGAAGCAATAACTCTTCTTTGTTTACCTTGATTACAAAAAAAGTCTTCATTTTTTTGTTCCCCTAGAACGGTAACTGATATCTTGGTGCTACGCAGGAATATTTTATACTATCGCCAGTTTTCTATTTACATCCGAGTCATTATTTTCAGGTTAAGACAAGGGATCTTAATTAGCATTCTCTTTAACTATGCAAACTGAGACAGGGCATGAAACAAAAATGCTGTATGGAAGAAACTGAGAGAGAGAGAGAGAGAGAGAGAGAGAGAGAGAGGAAGAAGAAGAAAAAAAAATAATAATAAAAAAAAAACTGTGCAGCTTTTACAGTTCAGCTGTCTGACCCCCTGCAAAAAGAATGCAGTCATATCAACTTTGCCAGACAATGGAGTACCTACAGGCTTTCCTCTAGACAAGTCCTTTATAACCAGTCAGTATTATGTGCTGCAGACAGTGGCCAATCGCTAAGCTGCTTTCTACAGCAGTGACACAATAGGTGCACTGGCCACACTGTCCTCCTAGCCTCTGACAGCAGTTCAGGTTCATTTTTTGTACACTGGAATACACATATGTCTTTAATGTTCCCACTGTATGAAAAAACAAATAAAAATAAAAACAACATCAGGCTAAGCTTGCTTTGTTTTGCCATAATTACATCAGCCTAATTACTGCAGCCGAGCCGCAGTGCCACTGCTCAGAGCGGCGCATAGGCATGCACGTCATATAAATATGCATGAGCACGCCTGCTTATTTAAATACAAAAATGCATCAATTGCCGGTGGTGCCTTTCTGGTTTTGCTTTCTGCATGCCCTTCCTCCCCCCTCCAACACCCACTCCTGATGAACCAAACGAATTAAGGACACCTAGCAAATACGGTCACTGTTTTCTCCCTTTATTTATCCAAACTTTTATTTGTTCTGTTCTAATGGAAAGCATTAAGTAGGAACCAAAAAAAAATTTCAAATGCAAATGAGTCTCAGTTAGTAAGGGGAAGGGTATTGCAGACCTAGGGCATTTTTCTCCCTTGTCACTAGCCATCAGAGTAAGCGCCTGTAAATGAATCTGCATGCACTCCATCACAGCCACGCATCAGATGCCCAGTTCTTATTAAAAGCCCGATGATCCCCCAGCATGTGCACGCATCCAGCTTGTGTGTTTGGGTATTCTGTAATTACAGCATCTCTTGTAACAGTACCTGAATCCGCTCATATAGCCAAAAGATTAAATCATCACTATTCACGTATTAGACAGACATAATTGGGCACATTCTATAGTGGGAATCGCCATGCTAATTTTTCTGATTTTATGCATGGGATTTACATATTCATGAAGAGAATAGCTGTTATGACCGCCGACAGAGCAACATGAAAAGAAAAGACGCCATTCTTCAGCACTCAGAGTATACAAAACCTATGGGGAAAAGATGCAGCATTTGGCGACAAGGAGAAGAAGTTGTTTGGCTTTTGAGGGTTATTTTATTTCCTATTTATAAATTCTGAGTAGACGGCTTATAAAAATGTGTAAGGATTCTGAACACGAAGGCAAAGTAAGTCTGTATTACTAGTAATCATCCACTGGTAGCTAGAATAAAATAATTTTCCAGTTGGTGCCCAATGTTCTGCAAGTTTTGCCTTTGCATTAGAGACCATTTTCAGTTTATTTAGGACATATTCATCCAGAAATGCACAAAAATACTAACAAATCAGAAAGGAATAGAAATTCCACCTGATATTTAAAAATCTTGATTTCATATTCTACTGTCTGCTCTGAATTAGGGAACTATACCCTTCCAGGAAAGCTGGTGTTCTTCATTATCATAAGAGGTATTTTCATAACTTGTTAGAACTACCTGCTTTCCAAATTTGATAAAATATATCCTCTGAGTGACTTTCAATTTCTATCGTTTTTTAAAGAAAATAGAAAAATTACCAAAGGAAAGATAATTCAGGCAATACTGTAAATATAGTGTGTGTTGATTTTTACAACAATTTCATATAGATATACAAAAAGACACCACACTTACTGCAACCTTGTCCCTTTTATGTATTCCGCATAATTATTTTTAAATGTTTATTTATCTCTCTGGTAGTTGCCACTCAAAACATCCCAAATCTCTTTATAACAGTCAGACAACGTTACCTACAGACTTGTGGCTTTTCCTTACCTTTTCCTACATTTGATGAAGATAATACTACAGATATCAAGGTGAAAATACTTAATTTTCCAATGGGAAATTAAAAATCTTATTGCAATAGCTGTATGTTTGCCAGGTGTTGTGGTATATCAGTTCACAATTTATTCAACACTTCCACAAAAAAAATAAAAGGAGCTTTATTCTTTACGTTTGTATACTATACAGTTCTTTGAATCCCAGTCCTTCAATGCAGTCATACAGTTTTTAATAACAGAAACTATATTGTGTATTATGTTATACAAAATACATACAAAAAGACTTTTTAATAAGATATCATTGTAAATTGAGCCTACTGTATTGAAGGCACATTTAAAAATAATCACAAGGAATTGCTTTTGGTTCTCCGATGTAGGTGCTTTGGTTTTTTCAAAATAAAAATTAAAAAAAAAAAATTCCATTAATATTAATAAAGCCTATTTTTTCAACCAGACCACTATTGTTGTCTTTGTCAAAACAATAAGCTGCCAAATAGCTTCTTTGTGTTTGTCTCTACCTAAAATTCAAACTCCAGGGACTCCAAATCTACAAGCTAATTATTAATTTTTCCCTTTAGCTTAAATGTCTGAGCTATGGCATCATATAGCAGAAAAAAAATGAGCTTCATTGCTAAAAAGGAAGTCTTTAGAGAGCAGAACAGTGATATAATTTTAAAGGTGTGAACCTTTTAAAAACCTTAGCATGGCCTCTGTTCAAGAACCTTGCTCCATAATGTCAAGTACATTAGTGCTAATTTGAAGCTTTTATTAGAGGATAGCACCTGAAAACTTCAAGTATTCCCGCAAGAGTCTGAAGCAGTGTTTCGTTTAAAGAAAATACGTAATTTTGTGTTCTGTGCTTACTAAGAAAGAAAAACTAGTGTTTCTTGTTTGTAGCAATGAGCCTGACAAATTTCAAGCACTCTACTAAAGTAAATGAAATTACATACCTCTAAGCATGGCAGAATCTTTGTCTTAATTTACAACCTCTACTGTACCACATTTTATTTTTATTCCAGCAGAGTAAATGTTTATAAGTAAAGTCTGAATTAAGAAATTTCAGCCAAAAAAAGAAAAATGATATGATTTGTTATATCTGGCATCAAATGAAATGGACAATAGTTAAATACATCTATGTTTAGAGTAAGGTTTCTAATTCAAGTCCTGCTTTATGTATCACATCAGTTTTCTCTATCCTTTAATTTGAGTTGCTATTCTCTTCACAAACTATGGCCTGTTGTTCTATATTTTTATAGCATGCAGTGCTAGTAGCCTCAGCCTTTTATCCAAGTTCTTATAAATTCCAAGAATACACCACACTACATCAACAGCATTAGTTATGATGATATTTGGTGTATATACTTGTTACATTTTCAACTGCTAAATTATGGTCTGAATTTTCAAACAACATTCAGGCTCTGGCATCCACATTTAAACTCTAGTCCTGCTATAAGCTTCGTTCCAGTAAATTACCAGGTAACTGAAATTTAAGATCCTAAATAAGCAGGTAGTCTGACTTCCAGAAGTGCCAGAAACCTGCAGCTCAATTATACACTACAGGAGCTCTTGTTAACTGAACTGCCTTAATGTGATACAGATGCTAAAGACTTTGCTTTTGTAAAGGATCTGATGCAAATATTGACCTGATTTTCATTTTAATAACTCTTACAATCCCAAATGTTCTGATGATAGAACAGAGCTTTCCAGGCTTAGGTTTGTAACCTTCCATAGAAAAGTAGCAATGGCTTAAGAGATGAAAAAAATGTAGCTTTCACTATTACTATTTAAATTTGTGGCAACATGAGACCAGTATTTGGGTTGATGTAAAAACTAGATCTGCAAAAAAGTTGCAGTTTAAAAAAAAAGTTTAGTTATCATGTAATAATCTCTGTATCTAATATCTGAATCTGGAGAATTGCTAGAAAATTGGAAAATCATTGCCCAGGGCCTAAATAGTTTGACTGTAAAATACTCTGGCATCATGGCATCAACAAAGACACAGAGATTAAAATTCACTGAAAGATTTCCACCATTAGAACTTTCATGAAATTATCTAGCCAAACAACCCTATGTTGGAACAAGTGAGATATAGCAACTTTCCTCCCTTATTTAATTTGGGTTTTCCAGGAAATTTTGCTAGGCTACATACCAAATAAATACAGACCTTATATTTTTAAAAACGTGATTAAGAAAAGCAGATTAAGGCACATTATTTGGGGGTAAAATTTTAACCTTTTTACATTCAATGTTCCATACATTCTCTGGGGATTTTTCCCCCCATTTTTAAATATTTTTGTTTATTATAGAAAAGGACAGCAGTAAAATTGCCTGGCCCTTTTAAATGTTGCTATGGAGTCACATTTAGGAAAATTTTTAATTAGTCTACGTTAAGAATATATAAAAAAAAATATTTGCCTAAAGTCTTAGCCACTTAAAAGCATGTACCGTTCCAGTTCATTTACCCCTCAAAGAAACTTATCTTAGGGTTATTTTAACCCTCATTTCCTATTTGGTTGCATCCCCCTCTTATTCAGAATTCATCCTTTCCTCAGGCTCTACTTAGTCCTCCTAAAGAGGCAAAATTGAACGATACGCTTCTGACGATAATTTAATTAAACTGATTGTACACGCATGTAAACATATGATTAAATGTCTATTTCTCTGCAGTAGCTATAGTGCTTTAAGCACTTTTACCTCACTGTACTCCACCATAAGCCTAATTTCACTTACCGGTCTCATTTATTTGGGAACAGGATACTCCAGGAGAAGTTATGTGCATTGTTACTGTGTTAGTATTTGACCTGTTGTATGTCCACAGCCTACCATAAGCTGTTCCTGGAACTGAGTTAACTGAATGAAATTGCTGATTTAGCATAGTTTTCCTTCTTTTTCTTACACATGCATCAAGTAAGCCTCAATAAATGTTAATTTCCAGTAGCAAATATTCTGGGTTTTATCACTTGATACAAGTGCCAAAGAACTGCATATGAAATAATGGATCTACTTCCAAATGTTGTTTTATCTCAAGATAGAGTAAGTGGATCTAACTAATGCTGGTAAATGCTGCAGTACTGTTGAATGTTTGAATTAGCAGGACCCAGAGACAATAATTTTCAGCCTAATTAATCTAATTCATGACAAGGTGCCATAGAATACACCCATCTACATCATTAAGGTTCTTTGTTGTATTAAAAAATCTGCATCTAGGGCACACATGGAATTTCTTAATCTGCACTGACCATGAGTTACTTTTAATCAAGCCTTTGACGCTATTCCATACATCATTCTTCTCAAGCAAGCTCATGGCTTGGACGGGTACATGCTTTGCTGGGAGAAAAACTGGCTGGATGGCCAGGCCCAAAGAGTTGTGGTGAATGGAGTCAAATCCAATCGTCAGCTGGTCACAAATAGTGTTCCGCGGGGCTCAGTATTGGGGCCAGTACTGGACAAGGGGGATCAAGTGCACCCTCATTATGTTTGCAGAAGACACCAAGATGGGCAGGAGTAGTGATCTGCTTGAGGGTAGAAAGGGTCTATAGAAGGATCTGGACAGGCTGGATCGACAGGCCAAGGCCAATGGTATGAAGTTCAACAAGGCCAAGTACTGCGTCCTGCACTTGAGTCACAACAACTCTATGCAACGCTACAGGCTTAGGAAAGCTGCCCAGTAGAAAAGGACCCGGGGGTGTTTGTCAACAGCTGTCTGAATATGAGTCAGCCGTGTGCCCAGGTGGCCAAGAAGGCCAATAACATCCTGGCTTGTATCAGAAATCCTGTGGTCAGCAGCACTAGGGAAGTGACCATCACTCAGCAGTGCTGATGCCTCACCTCAAATACTGTGTCCAGTTTTGGGTCCCTCACTACAGGAAAGACATTGTGGTGCTGAAGTGTGTCCAGAGAAGGGCAAAGGTGGTGAGGGGTCCAGAGCACAAGTCTAATGAAAAGCAACTGCAGGTGTTTTGCCTGGAGAAAAGGAGGCTGATGGAAGACCTTATTGCTCTCTACAGCTGCCTGGAAGAAGGTGGTAGCAAGGTGGGGGTCAGTTTCTTCTCCCAAGGATGAGAGGAAATGGCCTCAAGTTGCACCAGGGGAGTTTCAGATTGGACATAAGGAAAAATTTCTTCCCTGAAACTGTTATCAAGCATTGGAACAGGCTGCCCAGGGAAGTGATTGAGTCACCATCCCTGGAGGTATTTAAAAAGACATATAGATGTGGTGCTTAGGGACATAGGTTAGTGGTGGACTTGGCATTGTTAGGTTTACAGTTGGACTCAATGATCTGGAGGGTATTTTCCAACCTAAACAATTCTATGATTCTATGTTAGGTAATATTTCAGCACAACACGCAGCCAGCAGTCAAGCAGAAAGCCTGTGCTACCCAGATGTAACTCCACTTATCTGTCAATGGTTTTGTAATGTCAGGTTAACTCTCCTCAAATACAGAGAACAATCACTGTATTTGAAAGAAAATTCAAGGTTAGGAAGTCTTCTAAGCACAAGGTGTCTAAATACTAAGTACAAGATGTCACGAGCAAGATGAGTCCCCTCAGTCCACATATGAAATCTCTCAGGGAGGTAACATCTGTATGGCCTACTGGGTGTCACTGATGAAAACAGCAAGGCAATAAAGAATGGATACTGACAGGTACCTCTGACATGCTGTTAGACAGGGAAGTTTCACCACTTCCCCTAAAATACAGAAAACCTCCATCATTAGTAAATAACACATCTGTTGCACCTTATAAGCTAGTGATCAGGCTAGTATTTAGCAGTCTGTGTTTAAACAACTTAGTGCTACCTGACATTCCAGGATGGGAGACCACAGGTCCCATGTGGTGGCTGCCTGATGTATGGAAATGCCTTAGACACCAACCAAGATTGGTTCTCAGTGCCTAGGCTTAAAATACTGAATTCCACCCTCATACTTTACCTTGACCTTTCAAACAAAACTCATCTTGGAGGAGTCCAGTCTTTTTTTCTTTCTCAAGAAGCCACAGTCTGCAAAATCCTCTCAGCAGCAAGCATCTGCCATCACTCTTTGGCATGTCTAAATCTCTAACACAGATAGATAGGCAGTCTTGGGCACCATTTACAGTACAATATCATAATGATACTTTTATATTGTGGTGGCCTGATGCTGGCTGGCTGCACCCAGGGACTCCCTCACTCCCCTTCCTCAATAATATGGGGGAGGAATAAGATGGAAAAGTTCATGGATAAAGATGGGGAGGTCACTCACCAATTTTCATCACTGGCAAAACAGACTCAACTTGGAGAAATGCAATTTAACTCATTGCCATCCTGCAATGACACAGAGGGGATGAGGAACAGGGGTGGCTGTCAGTCCATAACAGCTTCTCTCTTCCACTTCCTCCTCACACTCTTCATCTGCTCCAGGGTGGGTCTTTCCCACAGCCTGCAATCCTTCAGGATAAACTTGCTCCTCTGTGGGCTTCTCCACAGGCTGCAGGGTGAATACCTGCACCACCGCAGTCACCTCCAGGGCCTGCAGGGGAATTTCCCATGGCTGGAGCACCTCCTTCTCATCTCCCCTTGGTGCTCCCCAGGGCTGTTTCTCCCACTTTTCTCCTGGCTGCTGGGCAGCATTTTGCCCTTTCTGACAGAGGTTTTCCTCGAGGTGCCACCATCGTGGCTGTGGGGTTCAGCCCTGCCCCGCAGTGGGTCAGTTGGAGCCAACTGGAACCGGCCATGTAAGGCCCGGAGCAGCCCCAGCCGCTCCCCACAGAGGCCACCCAGCAGCACCCCCCGACAGCCCGTCCGGGGCACCTGCACCCAGTGAACACTTTTGCCTCTTTCTTGACTGAAAAACTTNGGGTTCAGCCCTGCCCCGCAGTGGGTCAGTTGGAGCCAACTGGAACCGGCCATGTAAGGCCCGGAGCAGCCCCAGCCGCTCCCCACAGAGGCCACCCAGCAGCACCCCCCGACAGCCCGTCCGGGGCACCTGCACCCAGTGAACACTTTTGCCTCTTTCTTGACTGAAAAACTTCAACACAAGTTTTTGTTTCTTGCCTGATAATGTGTTTAAGTGAACACACACTTAAACTTCACATGGGACCAATTTGCCCATGTGAAGCACTGCTGTGAAGCAGCTATAGTGCTTATGGCCTCTCATCCCAAGCTCAGGTTTCTCAACAGAGTGCTCTAATTTCCCACAGACAGGCATCTGCAGTCAGCCTTCAAGACAAAACATGTATGAAGACCATTTTCTGCTCAATAGTTAAATTCCTTCTGCACAAAACCAAGAAACTCCTGCTGCCCTCTTGCCTCCACAAAGCTGGAGATGTAACAAGAAAACATCCTACAAGAGTTGCTCAAAACCTCTCACACTTCTCCAGCAACCAGTTGCTGGGGTGACATAAGAGGTTACTATCTCCAGTTATGAGTCTCCAATGCAGGAGCAGGACAACCCTTTGAGAGCAGGAACACTTGAAACAGGTTTTACTATCAGCCACTGTTCTACTGAGGCCTGCATGTCCAAGCATGGACAGATGATCAGACGGCTCCTCAGCCTTTCAAACCCCTCCAAACGGGCACGTAGCTGAAGTAATGACAGTTAAAGTAATGCCTGCTTTCGGTGGCAAAGGACAAAAAAGGTGGACCAACTCAACCCCAGATACAACCGAGTCACAGGAACACGCAGGTAAGGACACCTAAACACTTTCTCTTTACCAAGGAGAAAACTTGTATATCTATTACATTAGGACTGCTCCCTTTGCGTAATTCTTAGGAAGCAGAGCCAGGCGTCAATCAAAGAACCCTATGTATTACTTTAATAGCTAGGATTAATAAATTATAGGTTTCCTAGCATAAATATGCATGTATTCAGTACAAGCTGCTGTTTGAAATGTATTGATAATTGTAAAAGGATCTGGACTGTTCCCAAGTCAAACTGTGTGCTCTATGCAATAGCAAGTTCCTTGCAACGTTCACTGCCACGGTCTGTATCATAGCCTGCTTTTTAATGCACCTAAGTGATGGTGAAATCCTTGACGACTCTAATTAGTACATCCTCAGATGTACAAGGTACATGACTTAAGAAATACACAAGGGAACAAAAAACTAAGATATTGGTTCTTTGTGGTTCCCACTGTCCATCTTAGCAGAAGGATGCTGCTCTTGAGCACTCCAATGCTGGCCCAGTTCTTCTAGTGAGCTGGCTTCTCTGCACAAGGCTTCTGGCTCTAGAGGCATGTGGCTGAGTTTCTCACCCTGGTCTCCTGATGGAAAAGGTCAAGGACTGCTTTGAAAGGGTTGAAGTTTCCCTGTGCTCTTGGGACTGCTCAGAAAGTCAGAGGAGTCTCTGCGTCGTCAGAGATTCCAGCCCGAGCAACGCGTGCTGTAAAAATCAAGATGCCCTGGTTCCCTACAACTGTTTTGGCTGTTGTTTTGTTTGTTTGTTTTAACTTTTCAGGGAGTAAAGTGGACATGCCTAAGGTTGTTTTTTAAACTTGCATTACTTGCTTTCTAGAAGGATTTAGCTAGAAAAACTGAGCTGCCACAGCCAGGTTAGTTATGTAATAGGATGACCAGTCACCTGAGGTGTATTCAGCAGTTGCCACTAGTGGTCAGACTGCAAGGCCCTTGATGAACACCACCACTAACAGAAACTGATTCTACAGCTGTGTGACTGCCGGAGAAACCCAGATTTGTGCTTTTATCTGAACAATGTTTGGCTCCAATCTAAATCTCTCCTCTTCTAGTTTAAACCCCCTTGTCCTACCACTACACTTCATGACAAAGAGTCCCTCTCTTGCTCTCCTGTAGGCTCCCTTCAGATACTGAAAGGCTGCTATAAGGTCTCCCCGAAGCCTTCTCTTTTCCAGGCTGAACAGCCCCAGCTCCCTCAGCCTGTCTTCATAGGAGAGGTTCTCCATCCCTCTGATCATCTTTGTGGCCCTCCACTGGACCCATTCCAACAGGTCCATGTCCTTTCTGTGTTGAGGAATCCAGAGCTGGACACAGTACTCCAGGTGGGGTCTCATGAGCGCAGAGTAGAGGGGGAGAATATACATGCCGCAACCTGCTGGTCATGCTTCTTTTGATCCAGGACAGGTTTGGCTTTCTGGGCTGCCAGTGCACACTGCCAGGTCATGTTGAGCTTCTCATCCATGAGCACTCCCAAGTCCTTCTCCTCAGGGCTGCTCTCCAGCCATTCTCTGCCCAACCTGTACTTGTGCCTGAGATTGCCATGTCCCAGGTGCAGGACTCTGCCCTTGGCTTGGCTGATCTTCATGTGATTTGCATTAGCCCACCTCTCAAGCCTGTCCAGGTCCCTCTGGATGACATTCCTTCCCTACAGCATGTCAACTGTGTCACTGAGCTTGGTGTCATTGGGAAACTTGCTGAGGGTGCATACTATCCCACTGTGTTCGATAAAGATGCTAAATAGTATTGGTCCCAGTACTTACCCTTGTGGGACACCACTCATCACCAGCCGCCACTGGACATTGAGCCATTGACCACAACCCTTTGAGTGCAGCCATCCAGCCAGTTCCTTATCCACCAAGTGATCCATCCATCGAACCCATGACTTTCCAGTTTGGAGACTAGGATGTCTTGCAGGACAGCATCAAATGCTTTTCTTAAGTCCAGGGAGATGATGCCCATTGCTCTGCCTTTATCCACCAAGTTTGTGGCAGTATCATAGAGGGTCACCAATTTTTCAGGCAGGATTTGCCTTTGGTGAAGCCACACTGGCTGTCTCAAATCACCTTCTTATTTTCCATGTGCCTTGGCAAAGATTCCAGGAGGATCTGCTCCATGATCTTGCCAGGTACAGAGGTGAGACTGACTGCCCTGTAGTTTCCTGGGTCCTCTTTTTTCCCCTTTTTTGAATATCAGGGTTATGTTCCCCTTTTTCCAATCTGCAGCAATTTCACCAGATTGCCACAACTTCTCAAATACGATGGAAATATGATGGATGGCTTGGCAACTCTGTCTGCCAGCTCCTTCAGGACCCAAGGATGGATTTCATCAGGTCCCATGGATTTATGCACCTTCAGGTTCCTCAGGTGGTCTCGAACCTGATCTTCTCCTACTGTGGGAAGTTCTCCATTCTCAGAGCCCCTGCTTTTGCCTTCCATGACTTGGGCAATGAGGTTAGAGCCCTTGCCGGTGAAGACTGAGGCAAAAAAGTCATTCAGCACCTCAGCCTTATCCGTATCCTGGGTGGCCAGGTCTCCGATTTTCCTTCCAGAGAGGGCCCACAGCGTCCCTAGTCTTGCCTTTTTCCCTGATATATCTATAGAAGTTTTTCTTATTATCTTTGATGTCCTTGGCCAGATTCCGTTCTCTCTGGGCTTTCGCCTGCCTGATATGGTTCCTGGCCTCTGGGACAGTTTCTCTATATTCCTCCCAGTTCACCTGTTCTTGTTTCCACCCTCTGTAGGCCTCCTTCTTGATTCTGAGCTTATCTAACACTTCCTTATTCATCCACACTGGTCTTCTGGCTATTTTGCCCAACTTCTTCTTTTTTGGAATGCACCTCTCCTGAGCTTGGAGGAGCTTGAACACTAACCAGCTTTCATGGGCCTGTTGTTACATATCACAAGGACTTTCATAATTGCATAGATAAGTCACTCAGAACACAACATTAACTGTTTCCATGTTCAAAAAAAAGACTTTTTGCTTCAAAAAAGACCTCTTACTTGAAAACAGAGGTGGGAGAGAGAGAGCGGGAGAGGAAGTCTTAATGAATACATGCTCAAGGAAACACCCAGGTATTTCACTGTGGGATTCCCATTAGTATCACTGGGGGGTGTTTATGGATTTAGCTATACAACACTTCGAAAACATGCATCTTGATGTTCATAGGAAGACATAACTACTCTGTATTTGTCTTTACTCCTATGACTCCAGACAGGGAGGTTAATAAAAGGTTTAAAGAGAAGCAGTGGCAGGATAGAGGTTCTGATATGATGGCAATATTACCTGTCCTGCTGGGCTCTCAAGTCTATTTGACATGTTACTTCATGTCATCACTGTACAGCTGGGCAAAATGCAAGCTTAGAATTATGTACACTGTGCACTTCAAGCATCAGCAACACCAGGAACATTCAAGCAAGCAAAAACCTAGAGAAATTAACACGTTTGTTTTAGTTCCATTTTCCACTAATTACAACATTCAGATTTTTCTAACTTCTTAGGGAAAAAAAAATTAAGAACCTCATAAAAATTCAGAAAATTTGGGAACAAACTCATGTTACTTGTATACTTTTCAATATCCTGCTATTTAGCTTTAAGTTGAGTTTATAAAAGCCTTAAGTAACAGGGTGTTTGTGCTAAGAATTCTATTTCTACCCCTACCTAAAGCAACAGCTGGCAAATTAGTATAAATAAAATAATCAAAAGAAGCAGACTTCAATACGCCTGTGACATGAAAGAAATATTTATCATTAATCATGCTGAAGGTAGCCAGAAAAAGAACAGGAAAAAAATCCATTAGGCAATAATGATTCTGTTAACACTGTACTTTGAATGCTCAGGAAGGCAAGAGGAATTCAACAAGAGTTATTATCTGAAATTCTGGATGGTGAGATTTTGTCCAGCTTTTGTTGAGAAACAAAATGGTTTTTCCTACCAAGACAGCATCCTAACCTGCCTCACAGCATTGGGGGAACATAGAATTTCATTCTTCTGTAAACCTACTCACAGTAAAGTATTGTCTTCCAGAAGTGGTATGGTGGCTAGCATTAAGATAAAAGAAGCACAACCATGCCATCACTTTGTCTGTTCCCAAATGCTGGTGCACTGCAAATCCACATCTTTTGTTATAACTATTTCACTTAAGTACTAACACATCTGGAATACCCCCCTCTAACTACAAAATGGGCCTTCAGATGTGAAATCCATGTACACAACATGACCATATAAAGAACTCTTGGTAAAGACCAAATGAACAAGACGCAAGTGAGATCTGCAGATGGACTGATGAGATGAAACATAATTCCAAATTAAAGTCAGAGCCTTAAACTGACATCTGCTGTATTGCTATGTATTGTCTGAGCCTATGGCTTGCTGCAGTTTGTAAACTTCTTTATATGAACTTCAGCGCATCAAGGAATCGACATAGACATTGATTGTGCTGCATGCTATCTGTCCCATGTGTTGACACAAGAGCAGGGGTGGTGGTGATAGTGTTTGTTTGGGTTTGGTTTTACTTCTGTTTTTGTTGTTTTGATGTGTTGGTTTTTTTTTTCTTCTTTTAAATGCCTTGCAGGAGGCAGATCATCTTCTGCTTTGTTTGGCAGAACAATGAGGAGAATGGTCCCATTATCAAAGAGGATTTAAGTTATTGCCCAAAAGTAGACAAGTCTTCCATACCTGTGTTGTTACAATGTAAAGAAGATGAGAAATAAAGAAAATACTTTCTTTACATATTTCTGTGTTCTCCCTCCTGTAATGGAGGGAAATAACCAAAATTCTTAAGGGCTCTAATCCACCTTGCCTTCTGTTGTTGGGGTTTTTTTGTTTTGTTAGTGGGTTTTTTTTCTATTTTTACCCTGGTTTTCAGAGGTTTCAGAGGTCTAATTCTGGCCACTAAAAATTAGGATGATAAAATTCAATTTTCTATGACTATGAGCGAGAAGATTTCACCCTGCTTGATACAACCATTCCATATGCCAACTTCCATTAACCAAAACAATACATCCCTATGGACTTTGACAAAATGTATCAATAGTGTTAGATAAGGAACACAACACCACAGTTGACTTCAGGTGTCTTCTTTCCAACAAGTGCTGCAAGCATTTATATAAAGACACCTTCTAACTAATAACCAGTGCTAAAAACAATGAGTACAGGATCAACATGAACTTTTTTCTTTGTAGCAGTAAATCAAAACTAATTATTTCCATGAATATATCTGATCTTGCCAGTCATTTGCATGATGCAAAATATTTTGCTCCACCACTAATCTGTTATGTATTTTGAAACAAAAATATAAAGAATGACAATATTTATACACAGCAACAAGAAACACACTTGTTTATGTGTAAGAAAAAGATTAAAGTCAGACTGAAAAAACTCCAGTGGGTACTGGTATCTGGTAAAGCTATGTGTTTTCCCATGTGCACGTTATGCACAGACACTGAGACAGTAAACGGTAAGATTTGCTTCAGAAACACATGCACAAAAAAATATTGTTTAAACACAATTGTTCCCACATGTGCTATTCCAAATGCAAGGAAGATTCCCTACCACCCTTCAAATTCTGAAACCTGAAGTAAGTACTATTTCTTTTTTTTTGTCAGAAAGAACTCCAGCTCCTTTCTGTTTTCTCCTCCTCCCACGCACTCTACTCAGTATACCAGAAATACTTCACGTTCCACAAAAAGTATACTGTAGAGTATAAGGAGAAAGACAACATTGCACACACCTTTCCATTCTGAGCACCAGCCATCAGGTTATACTTCAAATGCAAGTGTACCTGGCTAAAACCAGTCAAGAAAGTTCCTTTACATAATACTTTCTTTGCCATTTACAGGAAAATAGAGCAACTCAACATGACAAATGCAAATAAAGCAATGGACAGCAGTCAAGTCTTGCCAAACCTTAAGAGAAAAAAGTGAATATGCCCCCTTAATTATTGTCAGATGACATGTATGACATATATGTCATCTGTTTTCTTCTGTTTATCCCTCAGAAAAAAAAGATGCTTTGCAGCCTTTTGGTGCGGAAATTTATATAGTCCATCTTCAAAACACTGCACGTCTCACATGGCCACAGACCATGTCCTCCCAAGTGTCACATCCCATTGCCCTGACATGGTTTAGAAAGTTACACCCTGCTGTTCATGAACACCCAACAAGGGATTACTTCATCTTTGTTTTCTCATGCTGAAAAGCCAACGCTGACTTCAAAACTGAAACAGTCAGTCTCTTGCCACTGAGAATTTGATCAGGTGTTTCTCCATTGCAGCAGTTCAGATTACATTTCTAACGAATACCACAAGCAGCAAAATGCTTTCAGCTATTAAGTCTCTTATGTAATTGTTGAAAGTAACTCAAACCAGCTGAAGCAAAGCACAAAATACACAGATAGTGTCACTATTCTTGTTGTTACATTTTTACTGTGCATTTTCACAGACGACACCCACTGGAACATGATTCTTTATTATTTTTGGGGCTCTGAATAGTGTCACAGTTTCAAGTGCTACATTAACTTCTGAAAGATTGCTTTATAATGATGTAGCAAACCAGGAAGCAAGATGAGGAAGTGGAACACTCAACTTTTCCTGACATGGCCATTCTAATAGGGAGCCAGAAATGCTTTCACTTAAAATGAAAATGAAAGGGAAAAAAAACCCTAATCCAGATACACCTTGTGCTGCAATAATACTTGCCTTTATCCACCACGCTACTCTTATCAGCCACAGTGTACACTAAATGTTCCAACAAAGTACTGAATGGAGTATACTGTCTGGAAATGGTTATACCTGCCAGTCATGGTATTGGTATTAGGAGGTTAATAAAGATGTATATTCAACTATTTAGTAAGATTATCACAAAGAGAGGGATTGTTTTGTCCCAAAACTCTGTGCATTGTTGAGACAGAGCAAATTTGTTGAGACAAAACAATTTTGGTTTCCTCTTCTCTGTTCCCCACCACTACCAAAGAACATTTAACTTAGAAACATGCAGAGGTTACGGCTCCACAACCATAAATGCAGCTAGATGAGGGAAAATAAGCATGCACACCAGGTAATCAAGTCCTCTGGACAGAGCTGAAAATGAGAAAAAGGTTGTTTGATTGGAAGAGGCACCCAACCAGGAGAGCAAGTTTCAGCAAGAGAGGGAAGGCAATATAAATTGCTGAGTCTGTGCCAATGGAGCTCATGGGTAAGAGGTTCAGTGGGGTTTAGTGAGAGAGAAGATGTATAAGAAAAAGGGAAAAGAGAGGGCAAAAGAATGCTGAGTGGAATTCAGTTTTCCAGAGAATGGGGCAAAACAGACCAAAATGTGCAGGGTTTTTTTATCCTTGTGAACCCCATTCACCTCATCCATTTCTAACAGACACTTCAGAGGTAGTTCCTGCTCCAGAAAGTTTAGCGATCAACTATATGTTTGTACAGGACCATGCACACAACAGAACTTTGGCCTGTGGATACTGCAGAAATATAAAAATTAAATAAATAATCATTAATAGGAAGTGGAATCAAACCTCTGAAAATGGAAGGAAATTGCAAAGGTTAAATTACAAGCAACATAGGCTGGACTTACTTTTAGCTAAGTGCACCATAATTGACATTTATACCACTGCTGCTAGATCAGTTTAATGACTGCAGCACAAATCTGAGTTCAGGCCAAATTTACCTGACAACAGTAATATCAAATACTCCTGTAAACTGTATTAAAAGGGAACCAATACCATCAGCAAAGGTTTATACAAAGAGAGGGAATCAATCTATAAGTAATACTGCAAAAAGAATTAAAGGACAAATTATGTTTTTCTCCAGGTGGAGACTTACATATGCCTCAGAAAATTGCTTTGAGTTTGTTATTGTTTTAAAGCCATAAAGATAAATTGAAAAAGTAAATCAAAAAATATCCTAAGCTCATCTCCAAATAATATCTGTCACTGTGGCATCACCATTTTCCAGTTGGATTGTCATTTTAAGAGGCCTAGAAGGCTCTGAATACCTGGAGCGCTAAAAATATTACTGTCTGGGCTTCACACTTGTGTATTTATTAGGACTGAACACAAAATGTGGACCCATGAGCCCTCATTTGTTAGCACAGTTCCCCTTCCATTTTATCTCCATTACTCATTCTGTGCTGCAAAAGGCTTAATAGAGTTCTTTTTTCATAACCCAACAAATCAAATCCCTGTTCTGAAAATGTTCTGGTTTATATCCAATGTAGATGCCATATGGACCAGTTAATTTCAGCACACCCTATGTAATTTTAGGAAAATAAAAGCCAAAAGAAAGCAAACAACAACAAACAACAACCAGGAAAATCAACCAGAAAACAAGTACACATAATCTGGACATGGATAACTTGACCCTAGCTGATACTTATATTGCTGTCATACTCTTCACATTGTTCATTCTTACTTGCTTTTATGCACCACTTCCTTTTTCTTTTCAAAAATGCTTTCTGACCAAGAACTATAAAAATAGTCTGTTGCAATACTCAAATACTGATGTCCTTCTATGAAAATTTCCCACTTAAGTTCTTAATTCTCTTTATTGTTACTATTTAGCTTCAAGTAATAAATTCCAATGTAAGACTACTGAATAAATTTTGATTTATTTATGTTATTTTTGTAACATAAATAATTCGTGGCAAAATATTTTAAGAACTATACTGTAACTTCCCTTACATAAGGCTGTCATACAACAGTGTATTCCTAAAGGAGCTATCTCCCTATTTATAATTTTTTTCATCTTCGGTTAAGAACATACCAACATTATCAACACAGGCTCACACATCACACTGGGCAGACAGTACAGCAACTGTTAAAAGCATCTCTGAGGTCAAAAGTGCTCTACAGCAAATAATCGCGCTACCATCTAACATATTAGACTCTGTTTTAGGATAACTAAGCAATGATCAGTGGATATCTAAGTAGCCAATTTTTTCTCTCCTGACTGCTGAAATGGTAGTAACGTACTCTACAAAATTAAACTGACTGCTTCATGCCAGAGATATGAAATACATATGTTATTATCAATTAATTAAAAGCCTAACTCACATCAGTTCATGCTTCACTAACACATGCCAGTCCAAAACAGAGACTGAAAACTTCTTCAGAAAGAATAAGGACAACTTCTCTTTTTTCCACTTCTGAATGTTGACCACACTTCTATATCTTA
This sequence comes from Pedionomus torquatus, assembly GCA_013398155.1. NCBI lineage: Eukaryota > Metazoa > Chordata > Aves > Charadriiformes > Pedionomidae > Pedionomus > Pedionomus torquatus. The sequence continues at coordinate 133,254 of VZRU01011522.1, forward strand.
TTTTAAAATGATTATAGCATAGAAAATAGAGCTAAATCCCCCCTAACTTTCTTTTCCTCTGATCCTGTTGTGGTACAATTCTGATGGTAGCACAGTAACAAAATAAAAGTGATATTTTTGTACACCCTTGAGCATCTGCACTTCATAAGAGCTAGGAATTACTTGTCCTTCTTGTTAGAATTTTAACCAGGAATGTAGTACTTAGCTGTAGTTGATGTTGACGGAAAACTTTTCTTTTGATGTGGCTATGAAATACTTAAGATACTAACTACATTTGTATTTGTAATAAAACTCTGCTGACTGTCAGTCTGATTCATGGAAAATGTGTTTCCTCTTCCTTTACCTAACAGTCATCGCACTTGTCTACTTCTTGTTAGCTGATGAATTTATCTTTGAAAAAACAGCGCAGAGATCAATTTCTATAAAATAAAATATATTTATCCACTGTGTACAAAACAAATGTTGTGGCCTACTTACATTTTGGGAGGGGGGGTGTGGGGAATTGCAGACCTAGATCTGTTTCTTCAATTCTGTTCTCCAAGACACTTGGCACATATTTGGAGACCACTATGAGGGTTAGATAGTTTGAGCTCTGAAGTTGTGAAGATGAAGCTTAGCTTGCTCAGAGAGCCATTTTTCTCTTTTTAACTACAGGGAACAGCAAAGTTTCAGCTGTTTTTTGACAAAATATAGGTTTGAGACGAGACATCTGCAAAAATCCTTTAGTCTCCACCTCCACCCTTACCCCCAACTATGTGAATTGCCCAATGACAATTAGAATAAACAGTTGAAAAGGCACTGCTTCCAACCAAGAAAGCAATATTCAGAGGTATTTTCAGGAGACTTATCTGCCTACATGGCTATATTTTAAGATACCTTTAATACCTAAGCATTCAGATACAAACCTTCCAGATTATCACCACATCTTCTTTATTACTATTCCCAGTGCAACCAGATAGAACAAATATCCGTATGATCTCCAGTCCAATACCTGGTGTTTGTCTTGGAGCGATTGCCCCCTGTACCAAAACACAAGGCACCAAGAACTATCCATGTGTCTATCGTTCTTTTCACTGTTTGTAAGGTATAGCAGAGTAGCCAAATCCAAAAAATCCAAAGCTTTTAAACAGTAAGCTTCAACCAACTTACTTTAGTTGACTGATTATTCAAAAAGAGATAATACTCATTCTCAGTGATGTGAAACTTTTGTAATTAATCTGCATGATTTTATATGATTAATCCATGTATGTTCGAAGACATCAGCCGCTTTTAGTGGCATGTTAAGAGAAATAACTAGCATAAAGAAAATCAGGTCTGTCTGATAAAATACTGTCTTTAAAGAAGAAAGTCATATGTATCTTACTTTCCATAAAAAATTTTAGAAGTTGGATTTTCCTTCATTTGAAATCCTGATCACAATGTTCCAAAGTAAAACATACACATGCAGACTTACAAATTAAAAAAAAAAAGTTTACTACTCAGCTGTATAAGTCATCCATCAGAGGCCCCTGGATATTGGGTGTTTCTAGTTTGAAACTAAATTATCCATAACAAGTGAAACTTCACAAAAAATTCAAATAAAAAAAACAACTATGGAGGGTGCCAATATATAGATGGTACGTAAGCTGCTTCACAGAACACAACCCAAAATGCTTTCTCTCCCTCCCCTTATTACTATTTTCTGGAACAGGAAATGGTGCTTTTAACACGTAACAAAGACAATCAAATAGGTTTAAAAGTAGGATAGCTTTTGTCCCAGCGTCATACCTTTGATACATGTCAGTTCAGATTGGGGGGAGGGAAAGCAAAAAGAATTGTTTGTGGGGTTTCGGCTTTCTGTAAGAATTACTGAGCAAACAAGGAATCTAGTTAACAAGACAGCTTTGCTTTCTATCAAATTTGAAAAGTGAGGCCAAGGAACACTAATCCATTTGATTATAGACATGGTGCAGCCAAATGGTTACTGGAATGAAATAAAAATCAGATCTTGTGGCCTGTACCTGCCATGGATCCCATCTTTGCTCTGAATAATAATAAGGCCAGACAGCTGCATACTGGAAATTAAGAACTGGATTTAATAAATGAGCAAAGTCCTTTCCCATACACCACATATTAAGTACATGTTTAAACTCTCGTTACAGAAATAGAACTTCAAAATGAGAACAAAACTTTGCTGATTTGTGAAAGGATGAACAACACTGAGGTTTACTATAATCAAAACTTAGATGAAGAGATCTGTATCACACAGTTGCAGACTTTTCTAGTAACAATGCCTTGAAATACCTCTTATATTTCCCTAAAACAAATACAAATGAGCATAAGCAAGCTAGCTTTCTTTGGAAGAATTAAAAAATGAAAAGGAAATTGATTACAACTTAATTTTCCCAGTTCAGTACCCAGAATAGTAAAGAGCTTTGATTGTGTATGGTACTTTTTTTTTTTCCTTCCTTAAAAATTGAGGGGTAAAAAGACATTCTAGCTCAAACCAATGTAAATTCAGAAGCTAAGCTTTAATTTTTCTTTCTTGTGGCCACGGGACACAAATGAATGTAGATTACCTTTTGATTTCTCTATTGCACTCTGTTCCATAAATTGCCAGTGAACATCCCGTGAGATAAAGTTAAATGGCACACTTTGAATAAGCTTGGGTAATAACCTGTCAGAGTTCAACAAATAAATTAACTTCAATAAAGATAGGTGAAGGCACTTGGACTCAGAACATAGACACATCTATCTTCAGTTGAAAGCCAGCATTTAAATTTGGGACAAAGGTTCCTGATCAGAGCAGCAGATAAAAAGCAACAAATACCAAATACTCCCATTTTGTTTGGACAACACATCTCCTTCTTAAGTTAAAGTCACATGGACAAGAAAATCACTCATGACAAAGGTCTTTTCTTGGCTGAACTCAACAGCAACGGCCATTTTTTGGTGGCCATTTTTTCAGCACCAGGCTCTATACGAAGAAGAAAGAGATGCTGATATTACCAAGCACTGGTCAGCCTAAAAGGGAGATATTACAGAAATATGAGAAAACTGACTTATTTAAAACAAGGATAATTTTTTTACTCACCTTGTTTGGTATTACCCAAGAGGAACCTGAACAATCTATCCTCCAATCTTTTACATCAAGACCAAAACGTAGACATAGTGAAATATTTATGAAGCTATTTATAGTCCCTACTAACCCGATTCAGAATGAGGACAGTGAGAAATACATCTTGCCACTCCTTTTACCAAAATTAGTTGTTCAGCTGGCAATTCTAAAAGGCTCTGTCATTAAATCAGTTAATCACTCGAACTATAAAATCTATCAGGTTGTGAACCCAGATTCCCGAAGATGACAGCTGAGCCAGACTGTGCATTTCCTATGCTTAGATAATTTTGATTATTTATTTTTCAAATGTACTGAGAAGAGATCTTGTATAAATCATAGTTCATTTAAGAGAACATATAAACTCTCATCAGGTCAAGCACTTTTGATTGAGTGGTTTGAGACAGATATTGTAAACTTGAATACACCAGGACAGCTGTGCTCTTCAAGTGTTTGCAGAATATAATTAGAATATAATTTCATACTCTGATTTACCATCAATGTACCATCAAGATAGTTTGAACTTTATCTCAATAACAGAAAATCATCCTGACTGACAAAGTCAGCCATGTGTCTCCAGTAAGCAAGAAGCTTGGAGAATGATGACTGCTTCCCAAGGTCCCTTTCTGTGCCTCTGCCCAACCGGGATGATACAATGCAGAACACACTTTCAGGCCCCAGTAGTTTTGTGGAAAGGTTTCCCCCTACTCAATACTTTATATCCCACATCAGGCTCTAGTCCTGACCTAAGTTTGGGAGAATTTCTCTATAGAAGACTACATATATAGTTTACATAGCCAGACACATAAAAATCTCAAAAAACCAATTTCAACCTCTACTATATAATTTATTTCTAAAACTCACTCCTGCTCATCTTTGTATATAAATACAACAATAAACCTATTAGCAATAGGCAAGACTGACAACCTCCAGCCCACCAGATACTACTTTCCTAGGGACCCAGGGGAGACCCAGGAGGAAATTATTTGTGACCCACGAAACCACAGAAAATTGTCATGCTGGAAAGCAAAACTACAGAATACAGTCCCTCCTGCAAGGACACAATGGCTTGTTATGCTAGGTCTCTGAGGCAGTGTTATATGCTTGCTTTCTGAACTTTGCAGAGATCTCCCTCTCATTCAAGTTGTAGGCTGTCTACCTGCTTAAGCCTGGGCTCCAGAAGTTTTCTCCTCCTAAGGATGCTCGGGCACTGCCAGCGCAGCAGTCATGCCTCCCTTTTGAGAGATTGCTCCTCACCTAATGGGCAGGAGCCAAGCCCTCCTCCCCAAGCTGCTCAGGTGCACCTCTTCCTAAGAAACATTGTGTAGAATACACATACATTTAATTTTGAGCAAACGGAACAGTTGTATAATCCATTACAATTTGAAGAACAGTTCCCAAAGAAAAGGGTCACAGTTAAATTGGAAGGTTGTATCATGCAAGGTTTTGGCAAAAACCAGCTACATATTAAATATTTTCATTAACAACTTGGATAGCAGATAAGTTATAAAGTTTATGGCTATCACTGAGCTGGGTGGTTTTGCAGGCACCCTCAAGTGCAGGATTGGATTTCATGCTCATTTCACAAATTGGAGTAGTGTTATAATATCAACAGGATGCAATTCAACAAAGGCAAAATTCAAATAATTCATTAAAAAAAAAAAAAAAAAAAAAAAGAAAAGGGTAAAAGAAAACACAGTATAAAATGGGAGGTACCTGACTAAGCAGAAGCTGTCGAAGCAGACTTGATGTGTTATAAAACCTCAAACTGAATAGAAGCCAAAACCATAATAGTGTTGCAAAACTGGTAAATGTCAATCTGGAAAATATTTCAAGTGTCGTGCAAAAGACACGGGAGGTAAACTTTCTGCTCTCCTGGCAATGAGGAGACCTAGCTGGAATACTCTATTCAGTTGGGTCATTTCTCCTTGAGAAAGGCAGAAAGATTGCAGAGAAACCTGAAGACTGACGAGATGTTTCACAATCATGATCTGGAAAGAAAAGTTAAGGAAACTGCATTTGTTCAGTAAAAAGAAGAGAGGATTAAGCAGGAGAAAGGGCTTAAAAGCAGACTTCCAATATGTAGAACTTGTTATAAATAATTTCTCTCCATAACTAGCAAGAGATAAGATAAAAACTTAATTATTTTTCAATTAGAGGGATTTTGGTTAAATATCATAGGAGAAGTCTCTCACTCTAAATGAACAGGCTATGAGAGAGTTTGTGTAGAAGCTTTTGCTAGAAGCGTAAATTGTCTGAAGGAAAAAGAATACATATCAATGCTAGTATTGCAAGCTCACATAGTTAAACACATGAAGAATGGTAGCACTGGAATATCTTTGCAGATTTTCAAATAAAGAGAATTTTCACAAACCTGGTTTTCCCCGAAATAGTGTATCACAAGAGTTTCAGCAAGGAATCTGCTGGAATAGAGGCAGCCTGCTTGCAAGAACTCTGACATGAAAAATAAACGCTTTTTTTCCTGACATAGAATGGGTAACTTTTTGAGAACAAAATACTGTGCTTGTTGCTGCGATGAGTGTAGGGGAAGGTCAACATCAAAGAATAGCAAAGAAAAATACTGCATCAAAAATCTTGATCTGCAGAGATCCCTTTAGTACAGTATTTATAAAACAAAAACAGCTAACAAAACACAATTATACAATAGACTTGGAAAAAAAAGCTGTCATTCTGCCAAGTAACACATGAGATCTTTTTGGTAACAGGATAAATTGGTGACACATATAGTTTAATAGTTCAAGATCAACTGCATATTTCTTTTTAAAGGTACAATACAGTGAAATTATATTACATAACAACATTGTTATTTTTCTACTTTTAAATGGAAATCTTAATTTTTCCCAAATAACTGCATGTCCATACCTGTGCACTCACCACTACCCATCTTCAGTCCTGAAAAAAAAAAAAAAAAAAAGAAAGGAAAAAGAAATTAAAATTGGAGGGAAAGCACATTGTAGAAATATTTTTTAACCAAGCCTGTATTTTATGAAATGGAATTAAATAAATACAGAATTACATGCTTTTTTGGCAGTAAGCAAGCAATTCATTGTTAGAAATATAATACAAGTTTGGGTTGGTTTGAGTGGTTTGTTTGTTGTTGGGGTTTTTTATTAACATTTTGGGGAGCTGAAATCACAGATAGAGGAATGGTTCTTGGCATGAAGCTGTGATTCTAGCTGGAAATAGAGGATTAGGGGCAAATGAAAAACCTAAAAGAGGGAATGAAGGGGCACCCTCTTCATATACACCTGTGCTCACCTAGGATGACCACTCTGCTGGCACCTGCTATCGCTGGCACCACTATTGACAGTGTCCAAGGAAGCGAAATTCTAGATTTGATTTAACAGATCCCATTCTTCACTTGAATATATTATGATTTCTTGGGAATTAATAATAATTTCCAGTGTGGACAAAGGCCCCATGATGAGTAGGATTTTATCATTTTTAAATTCCATTTTAAATAGGGAATTTCATACTCCTATTGCACCCATCATGCATAGACCTAAAAAAAGCAACATCTGAAATTTTTTACTTAGAAGCATTTAACGGAAAACAAAAATGAGTTTTCAACTGCAATGAGGATCTCAAACATGAGGAAGGCACAGATCAAAGGATATTACATGTTATGCTTAAATTTGTTTCTCTAGTCCGTGGTGGCTACAACAGTGGCACTAGCTGAAAACATACATAATTTCTAATTGAACTGAAAGGCCTTTCGATCTGTAAAAACATGACCAATATGTATGTTTCCTTGAGAAGTAGCAGTGACATTGGAATTACAGAATAAGCATCTAAGAGGGGTTGGGGAGGGGGAAGTGGGGGCTCAGTTTGTGGCTTCTTGCTTTTAATTCCTTGTCCTACAGTCAGTTTAAAGAATTGTATCAGAGCCAACAATTAGAATATCTTACAAAACGTGGTTGTCTATTCTATGTTAAAATAAACTTCAAAGATTTTTAATAATCTGGCAAATTTCAGCGACCCTATGACCACCAGCATAAAGCTCTCTAAAGCCAGTATTTAATAGGCAAATAAGTGACCTGGTAACAGGGCTTGATATGAACAATCGCAGATCTTTAATCCCCAAAATCATTTATTGAATGAAAATTAAATACTATAATGACCTCACTCTGATTTCTTGAATCCATAGACAAAATAATTTTAAATTTCCCTGAGCACAAAGCATTTGGGAAAGGAGATTGTTGTTTGGGAACTGGGGTGGGGAGAAAAGATTTTTGTTTTGTTGGGTTTTGTTTGGGGATTTTCCCTTCAAAAAATGCTCATAAACAAATTTTGTATCAAATTTTCCAAAAGAATATGCAATCTAAGCACACACAGATCTGGTAAACTTCAGCCAAAGAAACCACAATAACACTTTAAAATACCTTCAAGTAATGTAAGTTAAATTAAAACCATTCAATTTTAATAATCCACAGAAATTACTAGCAAGAAAATTTCCATTTGTTGATTGAAAAGATGCCACTGTTATGATTTGGTTAATCTGATGGTGTCTTTGTACACTGTTCACGTAAGACCTCTGGTTAAAAGGCAGCCAGTGATGGATGAAACAGGTCTAATTACATCTCTCTTTGTAGGTTTGTCAAATGCATAAATTTTATACAAAGAAAATGGCTGTGTGGTAAATTACAGTAAATTACTATAATAAAAAAGTTTACTTTTGTTTTAGATAATCAGCAAATTAATTGTGTTTGTTGCCAATTTAAAATGTATAATTAGTACTACATCTGTGTCGTTTAAATCAGCTAAGCAATTCTCATTGTATCATTACTGGAGGAATTTGAAGTGTGCTTAATGTATTAATGATTCACAATGGGGAAGAATTCTCATTAGTGGAAACTTTTGCATAGTCAATAACCAAGAAAATTAGTAAATAAATAAATGAGATCTCCACCAACCTATGAATTCCATGTAGGCAAGTAAATACTTGGTATAAGGATAAGCTTCTCAAAAAATGAATTAGATATATATCAAGGGAGAATGTTTGCAAAAGCCACATAATAGTAACATTTTTGAACATTTAATGGAAAATTTGAAGAACTAGTTAATTCTAACAGCTTAACAACTATTTACTAGACAGAATCCAACGCTTTTACCCATCCTTGCTACCAAATCATTCACGAATTCCAGTCCTGTTGAAAACTATACAAAATACCAAAATTTCAAGACATCCAAGCTGTTCACAATACTCTGCTAATGAAAAAGAGAAAAGAGCAAGCAGTAAAACACATAAATGCAATATTCCAGCATACTGAGATAGCCCTACCAGGAGATCTCAGCAGGCATATGGTTGGGACAATACTGTTCACTGAGGGATTCAAGTGGAGACTGCAGACTATTTTATATTTGGTCAGCACTGCTTTCTTGCCCCTATGCAAAATAGGCAATATGATGCCAGTGGTAATGAGTATCTGTGCTCACCTGGTCTGCAAAGACAGGTCAGAAGGTGGACCACATTGCCAGCTATAGGCCCGAGGTGGTTCAAAAGCTCATTTGAGAATAAGCCTCATTGCCATCAGTACACCTTTAATCTACGCCACATAAGAAATCATAACATTGAAGAAATTAATCAGCTTATGCAACTAGTTTTAACTGCTACAGTTACCCTCGTCCTAAGGGTAGCTTTTGATATTAGTCATTCCAAGTGCTTTTGGGGAGGCTAAGGTGCAGGAATAAATGGGAAAAAGTGCAACCAAATAGAAACAGTAGTTTCTATACCTAAGTCAAGATTCACAAACACTGGTTCTGTACGTGTGTACTGTAAGTTGATGTCTATGTTGACTAAAAGCACTAAAACCAGAAAAACACGTTGAAGCCCCTGTCATCAATGCTATAACACAGAAATTCATCTTTCAAGCTACTTTTGCGACATTTATTTGTAATAAATAAATATATAACAATACAAAGCCTGTTTTGAAAGAGCCCATACTTTCCTGCTGTAGTAGCATGCAGTTCCTATAAGGAATCAAGTGTAATGCTTTTCTCAAGGGCCTTTTGAGTGGATTATTTATTACTGTTTCCTGTTCAAGTTTTTATGGGCAGGTCAAGTGCCAGAGTGTTGTTCTACTCTGTCTGCCAAGAATGATAAAAGCTGGACTATAGTTTGACAACAGAACCGTATCTAATTATTAAAGCAAGCAGTACATGGATTGCAGAGGGGTCTTCTCACCAATCCACTGACCCTTGATTTTCTTAATTTTACAGACATCATCTTCATGGAATAGTGTACAGGACCAACAGTAATGTTTATTTATAAGGAATTATTTGCAAATTTCATTTTTAAAGTTTTCTTTTTCTTTTCAAGAAGTAAATAAACAAGAAAGAACATACTCTTGCTTCTTCCAATTTAAGCATATAGCAGCACTAGGGACTCTCTTTCACAGCCATAAGTTGGTCACAGTCATGCTGCTATACTTGAATCCCTCATGCTGTGCTGTCAGTGACCTCAGTGGCAACCTGAAGTAATGGTTATATATATACATTTTTTTTTTCTCCTTAGGAGTAACAAGTAATTCAGCTTCTGTATTCTAGGCATTAGTTCTGCGCTTCCAGTACTGAACATATTAATCATTATACCAGTGGACAGTTGTTACATCTTCTTACACAGTCCAATTTTCAACATAAGCTCATTTGAACATATACACAACATATGTACAGCACATGATTTACTTAAGGTGTTCACAAGAACAGAGGTAAATTTATTTTCCTGGAACGCTGCAGTGAAGTGGATCGTTTGCTTCCCATTGTAACCAGTCCCACAACTGGAAGACTTTTGAAGAGATTCTCTCACTATAGAGCTTTCTGGGAAGAACATCAACTATTCCAGACAACAGTCAGTTAGCCCCAAACTGCATAATGAAAATTGCCATACATGTTTACATCTGCAGTGAATACAAAGAATTTTGGAAATGAATACAAATAAAGCAGAAGCCAGAGCAAAATTTAACAAGACACTTCAGTCCCAAAGTCTTGTTAACACTAGGGGTTTTTTTCACTTCCGAGTTTTCCATCTCTTTGTGCTTTTGCAATTTCAGAATAAAGAGTAAGCTAGAATTGTGTATAGTGTAAAACATCTAATGCTTCAAGAGACAAAAAGACAAAAGCAAGTAGAGCTTCTGCAGATGTGCATGTTAATGAAGATTTAATTGGGAAGCAGGTGCACATAAATAAGGACCATATGGAATGGGGCAACAGTAAACAGAATAGGACAGACCTTAACACAGATTTAAAAACAGAATTCAATCTTTTTTTTTACTTGTAAGATTTCCCACAAAAATATATTTAGATAAACATTCAAAATATAGGACATACAACTTATATTTGTTGTCTAAACCATGATGTGAGAATAGCAACCAACACTGTATTCTTGTTATCAGTGATGCTTACTTATAACTTTTTGTTATTAAATATTTGATGTATTTAAATGACTCAAAATTTGAAAGCAGGCTGCACATAAGAGACTACTGTTTTGTGTATTCACTACATTATTTCAGAAACAGAAAAAAATGTATTTAGAAATACTTCAGTGGACACTATTTGGGTATTGGAGGTCAAAAAGGTGAGCACTTTGTGGATCTGGAATATAAAAAGTTATGTTCCAAATTACAGATGTGACATCTGGGCAAAAAGGAGAACAGGTTAGGAGCTAAGTCAGTTCTCTTGATGCCCTTGTGTTGTTTTTGATTTAAATTTCAAACAACAAAACTACTACTATGAAGAATGTAAAGTTTCTTACCTCTCTGCAAAAGAATCAGAAAAAGTGAAGCAAGCCTGGGAAAAAAAAAAAAAGCTACATATTCAATACGAATCAAGTATAAATCGGGTCTTTTCATTTAAATTGGAAGCCAAACAGTGCTGAGTTATCATTCAGTGATAACTACAACAACTATAGTTATGGTAGGCCTTTTCCTTATATAGTACATTCTTAAAACACTACTCTGTAAAACAGATACTGCATGTACAGAAATAAGTGGTAGGGGGGGTGGTGTTCAGAATGAAGTAGCAGTCTTGTATAATTTTTTTTGTGTGCTTTATTACTTTAATACCCTCTCTCTTAATAGTGTTAATTTTGTTCCTTGACCAAGAAGGAAGATCTATGCTTTAACTTGATCTTTTTTACATATTCCAAAGAACTAGAATGAACTGTTTTTTACCTACCTGCATAAAAGAACCAAAAAACCCCACAAACAAGAACAACAAAAGCCCATCAAACCTTCTTATTGTTTTTAAAAAAGCAGATATAATAGTTGTCATCAGAACCAAGAAGAGAGGAGAGTTGCAAGAGAGCATTGCAAGATTAGATGCTGACAAAGTTGAAATGGATGCCCTTCCTCCTCACTGGTCTGCGGGTACTACGGAGATGCACATGGTATCAGTGATAATGGAAAGTGTAGCTGGACTATTATAAGAGATCAAGAAACTTCCACTGGTGAAGCCTGGGTGAACGCTTTATAGTTAAACGAAAGGTTATATACTCTTGCATGGCAGAAGGCAGCTAGTCAGGAAAATAAATACAAGGAAGACTCTAGTACCGGGTACCCAATTTGAGACAGTACTGGTAGCCATCAGACCCAGACTTGCTCAAAGCCAGCTAGGTCTGGGGTAAGACAGGATGACTGCCACTATGCAAAACCATCTGGAAGTCTTCCATTTATGGGAAAGATGAGGTAAAGTTGGGCCAGTGACAGAAAAAAGCTACCAAGGGAAGCAGAGAAGTTGTGTGACTGTCTTCTGGGAGGCCTCTGCAGGAATGCAGCTCGCTTAAGCCCAAAGGAATAAAAGATGGCAGAACCTGAGAGCACTTCGCATTCCCACACTGGGTGTAAATGTCAAGTGGAGACAGAAAAGAACTTAAAAAAAGGACTAGGCTAAAAGCATCAAAGATGTCTCAGGTATAACTATAAAGCCCAAGTAACCCAAGTGCCACTGCACTGTCTACCAATAGTACCTCTTCTCTTAAAAATACACTGATGCAAAATAAATAAATAAAACCTACCACGTACCTCTGCTACAGAATTACCTTTTTTAATGACTGAGTAGCAAAGATAAACTGGAATTTCAAGCACCCAGAGAGTTCTCAGGTCAGGAGGAGGGGCTTGATCTTAATGGCCTGAACACCCCTGAGAAATACCACCCAATAATTGTATCTCTTGCCCAACATATTGAGTGACTTCTCTCAGGATTTCTGTGAAAGTATGTATTCATCGCCCAGTTAGGCAGACTTCTTAAATTATAAGAATCACTGTGAGGGAAGATATCCCCTTTTTTGTAAAAGAACCTAGCCTTCTGAAATACAAGGTGACCTTGTCGCTTGTAAATTACCCTTGCCTACTGTGACAAATTATGGAGCATATAATGTAAGAGACTATTGCTTTATTTCATTTGCAGCCATTGCAGTCGAGAAACACTTGATTTCATAGTATTCTTGTTTCCAATAAAAAGATGAAACATCTATCTGGATAAAAAATAATTCCTAAAGAAGTCGAGATAAAGCATGATATTTAATTTTATTTTGTCACAATAAATAGATCAAAAAAGACCAACTGAGCTCTTATGTCTCACTGAACTTTTTTGATTTGGTCCTTATAAGCATTCAAAGTGGCTTTTCCAGTCTAGCTATTAGTGTCACTGGCAATATGAACTTTCACCACTTCCCCTTGGAAAGTATGCCACGGTCTGATATTGTCAAGATTATTTAGAGCAGACATCAGGAAAAGCAGGTTTTGTTTCCTTTTCATCTTATTGCGTCTTGCCCTCAGTGATTTATCTTCCTACACAACATTTTATGCGCTCAGAGACAGTGAGCATCATCTCCTCCATTCAGGCAAGCAAGTTGCATTTTTGGGCCTGAATTTTACATGCATTTCGTAGTTTGTTCCTACTGAAAGCAGAGTTAACCATTTTGTAGCTAGTTTAAAGGGTAGTAAACGGCAGGCTGCTATAGCTCTTTTTGAACACAGATGCTGAAGTGCCTCTGAAGAGGGTGATGACCTGAGTGTGCCAGCAGTTGATGCCCGCTAAAAGCTTGGTTGCAAGAGTTGAATCATATACGTGTCCAAAGAAGAACAACCCACATCATTGTTGCAAAAGAGCTCTGTGTGTTCCTACATGTAAATTGCTGATGTGCCAGTAAGAACATGGAGCCTGAACACCACCGTTTCATAATGGCATATATACCACGGATAACTTCTTGTGTGTAGTGTGTGTGTGTCTGTAAGCACATGGGAGTGTACTGGAGACCTTAATGCAAAGTAAGCCTGAAAATAGAAATGCACTCCGGTGTCAGCCACCACTGGACTGTGCAAAAATAAATGAGGTGAGGCATTGTGTGATCTGCCTGTGTATGTGCACTAACAAAGCCGCAGCGTTAGGTGAGAGCACCAGCACACAAAGTTACATGTACTTTGTGGTGCTGCATTACAAAATTTGTCACAAAAAGCTACCCCAGTCAGAAAAGTACCTCCCAGAGTCTAGAAGAAGGTTTAATTTTTAAAAACACATAGTGTGTTCCCTAGCTCTTTTTGATCACCATGACAGCCTAGGTTGTCCTTATCCACCTGAGCAGCCCAACAGATTGTGCTGATATGTTTATTTGCATGGTTATGCTGCAAAGCTGACCAAGTATTTCGTGTAGCTGAAAGAAAAAAAAAATTTTTTTTTCCTCCTACTTCCATAAGGTTACTTTTTCAGCCAATCTGTCCTTTTATTTAAGCCAAGCCACAGCAGCTATGATGACAAAGCAGAAACAAGTGGCTAAAGCAAAGGCTGCTTGAGCACTGCTGCTATGTATGTATAATACAGTATTAGATAAAAATGTATGCATTCATATGTATATATGTATGTGTGCTATGCATATGTGTATATATACATGCATGTACACATACACACACTCAATATAAAGAAGTATAGCAATTCTGAGTTGGTTTCCCAGGCCCCCTAGCCCTGATATAGGCAGTGCAACAGATCTTTACCTCAACAGCAGTGTTAATTCTTGAGGGTCATCTCCTTCCCACTGTTTTTCCTCTTACTCCCAACATTCACAGTTTCTCAAGAAACTCAACACATTTGTCATCCAACTTTACAAAGCTGCTGATAAAATCCAGGGGAAACAAAAATAACTATACAATGCTTTATCTGGATATTAAAAAGTAAAACAAACCCCACCCAAACGTTTTGTCTGTGATAAGGAACGTGTTGGAAGGTTCCTATTCAGGTCAACGTGTTTAGGAAATATCTGGCAATGTCATCCTGACCTCTACTGGAAAATCTAAGTATTTGCAGGCTGAAATTGTGGAACGTCAGTAAACCCAGAGCAACACATCATTTAGTGGTGTAACAAGTATTTCCCAGCATCTTTTCAACATCAATTATGAAACACTACAGGGAATAACAGGAGGCAGTTGCAATACTACCAGCAACTAAAGAGGGCACATACACAAAAAATATTTTGCAGTGTTCAAATATGCTTACTTCTACAGCTATGTACAGGGTTGTGTCTTCTACAACTGTATTTTTCGTAGAGGCCCTCGCTTTTAATCTGATCATTTATCCATATTAATTTTTGCTTGTCCATTAAGGTAATGACAATGTAAGGATCTAGGGGTTAGAGTCACAATAGGTACAAACATTTCCATCATACCATGAGCTCCTAAATCCCTCAGTACTTAGAAAATTAATTTGAAATTCAAAGAAACATTCAGAAAAAAAGGCAAGAAAACTATCTGCTGCTAAAATATCAGGTATGTATAAAAGAATAATTAACCCTTCTGGGTTTGTACCAGAAATCACAAATGCTGCACAATTCAGCTATGACAAATCCTGAAAGAGATTAGAAAACTTACAGCTTGGAAACTGCAATTGGAATTTGTAGTTCTGCATTTCACCCCCAAAATATCATTTACTAACACATTAAAAGTGACATTAAACCTCCTGGAATGGTTGTATTTAGGCTCATTACTTTTCTCAGTTCATAAAAGTTACACAATAAGCCTCTGAGAGGCTCATAAAACAGTTCTACGTTTTGAGCAATTTTGGTGTTTGCTACTGCAGTTGCTAAAGATGAGCCAAATTTAGAATTGTTTTATTCTTCTTGTATCAGATACGTGGAAAACTAGAGTTCGCCATCCCAGCTGGACTTGCAAAATCAGTATATGCTAGGTGAGAGCTCAGCTGGTGCAAATCAGTGTAGCTCCAGGGACACATATGAGAAACCATACACTCTTTTACAA
Organism: Pedionomus torquatus; assembly: GCA_013398155.1. NCBI lineage: Eukaryota > Metazoa > Chordata > Aves > Charadriiformes > Pedionomidae > Pedionomus > Pedionomus torquatus. The sequence goes on from VZRU01011522.1 coordinate 148,611, forward strand.
CTAGCTCTTACATTTCTCATTTAGCAACTGTCTTTGGTCAATTCACACTGCTTTTTTTGGATTAAACAATAAGAAACTTTATCTAGTAAGTGCTACTTAAGACATTACTCTTCTTGGGACCACTTACAGTGGCCAGACAATACCCTCATTTAAATCTTTGCCCTAGACACAGGCAAACATAGATGAATGTAAGCAACAGTAAAGGGAAGACTCAGCACTACTGAATCATACTGAGCAGCTGAAACCAGTCTCCCAAAATACACAGGGAAATGTGTATTCCACATACTATTAATCAAAGCCATCTCGTTGACTATGAAATGACACCAAGCCTTGATACAGCAAAACACACAGAGTTGTCAGAAAAACTAGAATTTGGCCAGCTGCAACAAAACTGAAGAAAATTAAGCTTCAACAGAGAGCAAGAAACCTGTCTGAATAGGGGCATTTGGGAAGAAGAGTATTCAAAAGAGCGCTATTTTAACAGAATGGAATAACTTGATATAACCTAATATTTCAATAGCACATGCTTGGAAGAGCTCATATTGGTGCATACTCAAATGCTGTATTTTCCTCCAAATGTAAAACTAGCACTATGAAGGCTGTACCGGAGTGGCGGGTGAATAGCCTTCCTGCCATTACAAGTTATGGAGCATTACACATGCCCACTTCCCTCTTGCATAACATAAGGTGATAAATCTGCTTGACATAAATTAGTTATGGAAGAACACAAGCTTACTAAATGCATCTTTAAATCAAGGGCAGAACTCTCCCTCAGTACTAGATCAAAAGCTCAAGTTATATTTAAGCTCTAATGAGAGGTATCTTTATTTATTGGTGGTTGAGGCACAGGGCCAAGAAAGCTTCAGTGTTCCAACTCTGTAGCATGTCAAGTACTTTTCTGGACAACTCTGTGACTCCATTTCTCTATCACATAACCAGGGATTACAGTATTTGGTTACCTCATAATAACCTTAGGAGAATATATAGTCTTTTTATGTTGCATTTAATAAATACCTACCATACAAGATCTGTAATCTAAATCTAAAAGATTTTAGATCTAATTGAAAGGAAAGCCTAGGAAAAGATGCAAAATAGAAAAATAAAGTGATTATTACATAAGAAAAATACAGTTTCTGTTTTAAAGAGTTATTACAAGAACATCAGAAAATGAGGGTCAAAGAGGCCCCTGTTTCTCTGATTGGCTTATTGTTTAGCAGTGGACGAAAACTAAACAATAATCAAAAGAAAAAAAAAAAGAAAAAAAAACCACCCACAACCAACCAACCAGTCACCCTTGATTCTTTACATATCTGTTAGTTTCATCCACAACAGCTATTTCTTCCATCAAATGATGCCTTCAGCAACCCACATACAGCCCAATACCACCTAGAATACACCTTAGTTTGAATGCCTCCTCTCCTTGTGCTCTGGAAAGAATGATTCCTGTAGGAACCCCACAGGGAAACAACACAGCCAAATGTATCTGTGTGAGGGAAGCAGCAGGAACACCGTGTCTGTGGTACTCCATGGAGCCACAAACCACTCCAGAGGACACAATGAAGAGGTATTACTGCCACAAGGAGAAGGATACATCTGGAAGCATCTCACATTTTCTGGAACGGAAAAGGAGGTAAGGTTCAGACTTTTCTAAAGAGATCTCAAATTTGCTTCAGCCTGTATGAACTCAGCTCTTTAGCTATTGTCTAGAAAGTACACGATGTATTTTCACAAACTCTCAGTGACATATAATAGAAGCAAACTGGTAGAATAAGGGTAGATTGTGAGTTTCAACAATTGTAAATTCTTTTGAACTAAATTCTATTTAATACTTCAGGGCAGGCATAGTGAGAAAACATGGCTACAAATGTAGATGAAGTCCTAGCATGAATACAATATCCAATTTTATTAAGTAAATCAGAAAAACTTTTGAATACAGAAAAAGAAAGCTAAAGCAAGTGCATCATTCACATCTTTGTTTTAACTTTTTAACTCAAAGATTATAACATCAGACATTGTAACAAGTTTAAAAACCTGTAAAATCTTTCACTAGAAAAAGAGTAAATCTTCTACTAAGAAAAAACAAACTCAAACCAACTGTTTCTTGAACTGAAACAGATTCTGCACTGCAGAACAGCAATAGGGTTCCTGAAGGTGTAAACACTGAGTTTTCTTGCAAGTCACTGTTGTTTATAGGCACAAAGTTCCAAAATAAGAATATTTGTGTTGTTTGTCAGTAAGAAACTAGAATTTACAGGTAGTTTGAAAGGCACTTGACCAACGGTGCATTCAATCTGTGCTTACTTTGGACTACTGATATTTAAGATGAGAGAAAAGCATGCAATGATGAGAAAAATGCATTATTGTTTAGAAAATTATTCTGTTTAGAACTATTCTAATCTTCAAAATTGCTTACCCCCAAAACTAGTTTCAACTTTATCTTAATTCCACTTCTGAAAATTTACAAGTCCAAAGGGAATGTTTTATAAGTAGTAAGTGATAAGAAGGAAGAGAAATGATGACCAAGGGTCACATTACTAGACAGAAGCTCAAGACACTCCAAGACTGTGCTTCATCAGTCTCTATTTATAAATGTGATGCAACTAACTTGCTTGCACAAGGGTATTGCAAAGAGAAGATTCTCACAGTTTGCAAGATAAAAATTCTACAAAAGTGAAGAGCCTAAGAGTGAATATACAAGAAAAAGAAAGATTATTAAGAGGTAATGCATTTTTTTGTTGATACAGAACACAATAAATTTCCTGCTACTGATTATAACTTTGATGTGAAAGTTTTTCCTTTTATAGTGCCACAATGCATATTTAATAGCAAAGAGATTAATTCAAATATTTTCGAGACCTAACAGGTATTTCATTTAACATTACGTCTATTATTTCCAAGGGTGGGGGCTTTTTGTTGTCTGGTTATTGATTCTTTCTCTTTTTTAACAACGAGGTCCAAAGCTGTAAGCCAAGCCACAGTTCTTTATATACCAGCTGCTAAAATAAGATGAGGGTTATGTCCTAAAGTGGTCAATCAACCAAAAGCAGATTTCCCAATATTCAGAACTCAAAATCCTCAGCCTACCTCTTGAGTATTGATGAAATTGTTAAGTATCCATTTCATGAGTGAAATACAGAGAAGACATCCATAGACACGCCTTACTTCCACGGAGACACGTAAGCCTTGATTGTTCAGCAACTGAAACTGTAAATTTGTAAACATCTCAACTTCTTGTGCTGAGGTCATGAAAATTCGATCCCTATTTTCTTTTGCGCTTCACTCTCTGCAAAACAAACACAACTTTCTTCTCAAAGAAAGTCTTGTGTAATTAGATTAGAAGAGGCTCAAGTTTTGTCTCTTTTCACACATAGATAAAGTAAGTCCTAATTCTGGCTGGAGCTTTTAAGCACAACTACAATAAAAATAACTCTCCAGTCCTTCCTACATATTACACTTTCTTAGCAGACAGCTGTTACTAGATATGAAGCAAATTATGTAAGGCATATAATAAAACAGAAGGTTTTGACAGTGGAAATTGATAAATTCATTCAGTCTCAGCACAAAAGATTATTAACTCTAAACTAGTTACAAAATATAGGCTTTAGACAAAAATTTTCTCTATACATTTAACTGTGTGTTAGATGGGAACAAAGGGCTTTCTAAATACAGCTATGTATACTTTCAAAAGAAACACACATTAAAAACAAATATTATACTATTTGGCAGTTGTGACTTGGTGACAAAAAGCAACATGTCAATGACTCTCCACATTGCTGAGACCAGAAAAAACACAACTTCGAAGTTTGTACAGCATTATTTGGCCAAAATATATACATGAACAAATACAGACCTCCAGGCTGGTAACACCTTTTGGGCTATCTCAAAATATTCATTTGAATGTTCTGAGGCTTTCAAAGCCATTGACTTTGAAAGCTGGTTTAGACCACTTAGGTAGCTCTAATTTAACACGCAAGGGCAATAGCTTCAATCATGAAATCAGTATGAACTTCAGTATAGATCCCAGGACAACCTATAATTAGATATAAGGACATTCAAGGTAAGCATAAGGTGGTCCTAAAAGTAAATCTGTAAGCAACTTAAAGCTCATACTTGTCAGTCTTTCTTGATGTATCATATTGACACACACACTATTTTATTTAGAGAATTTATTTCCTCCTCGGGAAGAGTTAGTACAGGGAGCTTCTACAGAAATGCAATTCTAATTATAGAACTAAACTGAAAGAAATTTATTCAAGCTTTCTAAGCTTTCCATAAAAATAAAAAGAAATTAATATGTCAAAAATCATAGTAATATCTTCCTTCAAGCTATGTAACTATGGAAAAAAGAACCCATCAGGTGCATTATGACTAGTGGGATTTTTTTCTTCTTTTTTCTTTTTAATTCCTTAAAGCTGTATCTCCTTTTCACAGCTTCCCACATGATTCCCTTAAAAGCAGTAGATTCATTTTTACTTCATCGTTATCATTCTTCCTTTTGATCTCCTACAGCAACTTTACAGTAGGAATAAAAAATAAATAAATAAATAAATAAATAAGATACCACCTTTAAAAACATATTTCCGTGACTGAATTTGCATGTTCTATAGTAGACATCTCTGAAAAATAAATCCTTAATATATACATATAATTCCAAGCAACAAAACTATCATCAAACCTGAAATTACAAGCAAGATCCAGGAGGAAGCGGTCTTTCCCACATCTTTTGAACACTCAGATGCATCAATCTACAGACCATTCTCGTCATCTTCCAGAGGTTCAGCATGCTTTGGCTCACGAGTGTTATCAAGTGGGACCTTAAGGCATTTTCAATGGGGTTGAAAGTACACAGGAAGCAAACAGATCAGAGAGCACCGTGCAGAGAATGTTAAGAGGGTAAATTGCATTCATGCCACAAAGCATTTTGACTTTTTCAAAGAATCCAAGCTCTAGGCATTTTTCTGTCACTAAAATATAGGATTTTTTCCTGAACTTCAAATTTGAAGAACACAATGTTAAAAAAGAACATTAAAAAACAGCATCCTCAGCCACTACAATTTTTTTTTCCAGATCTGAGTGTCTATTACAGATCACATAAACCATATGAAAAAAACCTTGTATCACCAGATAGGGATTTTATTTAATAAAATTCACATGTACGTGCTGAGACAAGTCTTATTTAAATTGTGTGGAGCCACAGAAGCAAGGCGAGGTTTGATAAATTAAGGTTGGATCTTACCACTGTGCATCTCATGCTAGTCCCTCCTTTCCCACTTGCCCCTTCAGTCCCTGGACAACAGAATGAACTCATTTAATTTACAGTATGAATTGTCCTCCTACTGAGGACAGCATTGCACCTCTCAGCAGAGCAAATTCAGTATGTTATTTATAGTCCAATTTTAATTATTTAATTTTTCATAAACTACTCAGAAGAAAAAAAAATAACTAAAAAGACAAGCAACTTAATTGTCCCAATTTTTCTTTCTGCACACTCAAGAGACAAATTCCCTAGGGTTTACTGTCTCAGGGACAAAAAGCTAATGCTACCCCCAAACAGAAGAACATGTGTGGAGGCATCTTAAGAGTATGATGTTATATTCCTAGAAGATACAGATTGCTTCCCAATGCTCTCTGAATTGTTAAGGAAACAATTAAACTCAGTTCATCCAGGCAGCTCCAAAATACATGCACATGCTTTTTAGACAGATGATAATTTGTTGTTACAGAAGCAGAGTTATGAAATCAGCTCTCTTGTAACTAACTTCTATGTAACTAAATCAAATCTTCAGTCAATAGTCCACAAAAAGTAAGATCCCTCCCCTCCCATGTCTAGAAGTAGCACTTTCGTTTTCTTCTTTTTCTATTTATAGAATAGGTCAGAGTCTTTTTCTGTAGAAAAGAGATGTAATAATAGTCATCCTGTTTTAATCAGAATATAAAAGCTCCAAAATAAATCTATTGAAACTTGCACTGAAATGCTTGTCTTAATCTTTGTGGAATAGTAACTTAAAATAGCATGAACTAAAACCTGCTGAGCAATACCTGAGGGAGCAAGGAAATGCCAGAAAAGCTTCTTGTAAATGATGCAAGAATCAAACAATTAATCGGTTTGTCTACATTTAAACCAGAATAACCTCCCATTGCTTATATGTCTCTGCTTCAGTTACAGCCCTAGTTTTAAAATCAAATGGAGCATTTTAAACAACACAAAAACACACCTGATTTATGAAACTACATCATCTTGAACAGGCCAGCGTTAAAAGATCTCATGACAACTGGTTCATGTCATTTACATTTTCCCCTCTGAAGGGAACAGATTTACAGGGCTTCATTAGAGTACTAACTTTGAATACAGAAGCAAAGTGGCTTAAGTATCATATCCTGAATGAATGGAAGTTGAAACCTTTTCAACACAACATTGGTTGCAATGGCTTGTGGTATATACAACATTTACAATTACTAATGACTAATTATGTACTAATTACATGTAAGTGGAATTGCACCCAAACTAATAGCTGTATCACAACATTTCTTTATTCTAAATGGTATTACTGCAGAGCAGAACATAAGGCTAGACCTACAAAAATACAAGAAATTCAGAGCTGTTTGTGAAGGGACAAGGCTTCACCAGAGTTGGGAACTTCAGTGTAAGATTTAAGACAACCACCATACTGAGAAGACAAAGTTAGAATATTGGCATGTAACTATTTAAAGCTAGGCAAAAGAAACACTGAGAATGAAGGGGAAATCCCAACCAAAGAGCTCTCTATTCTAATGTCTCTTAGGGACCTTAATCAGCATTTCAAGAAAGTGCCTATAAACACTAGGAATCCAGAGAAAAAAAAAAAAAAAAAAAAAAATANAAAAAAAAAAAAAAAAAAGATTACGCCCATGCTTTTTCTTGTCTGAGTCTTTTCTTGTTGCTTGAGACTTTGACTACTTGGTCCTTACATTAGCTAGTCTCTTATCACACGCTCTTTTTCTTCTTCTGAGTTTAGTAAACTTTTGTAAAACAACAGTGAGTAACAGCAGAGAGGGGGCTGTGTTTCACAGCAAAGAGAAAGGCAGTTTTGCAAATGCAAGGGAAGTTGTCAGAAGCTTTGACACAAATTTACTGTGAAATTCGACATATAATCCAATATTTCCTTACTTATTAGGCATAAATTGAATGCTTCATAGGAACTTAATATTTTTCTATCCTAAAACAGCTCACTGAAGGTAGATATTGGGAAAAGGCACCTCTGCAGCCTTCTTTCCTACATCATAACACAGCATGGGAAAGCTGTGTTCACAGAGGTATGGCACGGGAAACATAGTCCAGCCAGGACACAGACTGGATACAGGAGGCAAAAATAAGCTTAAGAAAGAATGTCAAGAAGGTAAATGTCATTCATTATTGAACCTGATCAAAATAAACCACTTTCTTTGTTGGATATTCTATTTTAAAAAATGGTGTATTTGATTAGAGAATGCCAAGTTAAGTAACTATTCTAATTGTTGCTTTCCTGAGTGGTTCATATTTTAGTGAACTAAAAAAAGAATTAATCGAAAAAAAATTTCTTATTTCAAAGAAAACATTTTTTATTTCCATAGCATGAAATCCTGAGGTCTTGATCTCTTCTCATAACAAGAGAGTTATTCTCAGAACAGAGTTCTTCCCAAAGTCTTAGCTGGAGACATTCAGCTTTCTAAAGTCCTTCTATCTAGTGACTCTCACATGAATTGTGTAAGGATTTCTTGCCCATATTAACAACAACTTCATATTTTGACAATTTTTTTTCCTTATTTCTTCCACATAAGTGCAATTCACTTTAAAAATAACTGTTCCATGGCTACAATCACATTAAAGCACAATATACTCAACTCGATATCTCACAGTAGAAATGAAAAATATTCCAATAAAAGGCAGGAGAGAGTGAGATGAAGAAAAAAGGAGACAAAAGATGTGAAGAACAGCTTAAAAAAGGGAAAGTTATAGTTTCCTAAGGGTACAAGAAAAGTATGTGTAAATAGCAGAAACTATACAAGGAAAAGGGAGTATAAGAAAGAAAGGAGTATGTTTGTTTTGCTTTTAAATTACACATTGATTGTTTCACTTGGGCTGATACTCTAAGCTCACCAGTAACTTTCTGGTATGTTTACATGCTGCTTTCTTCTTTTTTTTTTCATTTTTATTTTAGAAGGCAAAATTGTTGAAATGCGAAAGTGGTCCAATTTCAGCCGATATTCAAAGACCTTGTCAGTAGTCAGTACAGAGAATTTCTCTGTAGCATATAAACAGAAATATTTATGTCTTTCTGTAGCAAATCTGGTTTATGTCATGCCGTAGTTTAACTATTAACATGACACTGGTAAGATTAATGCAACAGCAAGTTTCCTGACTCACAAAATATCTTGTATTTTATACTGAGGTCACACAAAAATCCTCTTCTAAAACAGATACTGCCATAGACTAATAGTAGATGCTGTAACTTAATCTCAAAACCCCGATGATGTCAAACCTCTTGAGCATCATATGCAGTTTATGGTATGGTATCATCACAATCCTTCAATGGAATTACAGTTTTGTAACTAATCTCTCCCTATCAGTTACACTACAGAGAAACTGTCAAGTCCAAATACAAAGAGACCATAGGTGTGAATGATTGTACTTGGGTCTTTTCTCCCAACCATATTTCTAAGCCCGAGAGTGATAAATTACACACCAGTTGTAAATGGGCAAAGGGTCAGTGGAACTAAAAGCTGAGAGTTCAAAGAAAAGTCACAATTCCTAAGGGTTCAGGAAAAGGCCAGAGACTGCTTGATGATAAATGGCCAAGGTTGTTATACTCCAATTAGAGAAGACAGTTGATAGGCAAATAACCATCACAGCATGAATGCTACAGCCTCAGACCATCCAAATCAGCTGACTAGTCTGTAAGTGTTACAGGCTTCCCATACCAGTCTAAAGATTTTCCTTGTCAAAAACAGAATACCCACAAGTTAAATAGCCACAAAAGGTCCTTGCAATAAGGAAATTAATCATATGAATTAAAAATGAATCAGTCACATCTACATGGTGACACCAAAGCCTGAAAGGACAGGGACTCTGTCATGATGTCTACGAACAAAATTTACCATAGCAGACTGAAGGCCAAATCTGCTGACAGTTTAGGTATATTAAGAAAGAAGAATTCCAGAATTTTTAGGGACACAAGTTCAAACAGCTGACCCAGGAAGCAGCTTATTTGAACCAATCTGCACAGACCCTAAAGGTCTGCCCGTGCACCTTAGGGAAGTGGAACCTGACAGCATCTTTCTTTTGTAGAAGTGGTATAATGTTTAGATCATTTTCTCAAGCACTGGAAAAAATTGTTTCTAGACCCACCCCATTACTCTAACGGTCCAGGTGAACACCCTGCACACAAGGAGCACTTTCCTTCCACAACCTTCCTCTGCACAATCAGGAGATAAAAACCGATGGATCTGGAAGGAGTGCTGGCAGGTGGGAACTTGAGGACCTAGGTTTTTTGCCCTTCCCATGCAGAAGGGAAAGATAAGGTGGTTCCTCATTCCAACTCCAGTATTACTTCTACTTCTTAGACAATAGACTAATGTAAAAATAGTCACTGTGGTTGAGGCCCAAATCTCCTTCCTCGTAGAAAAGACCCAGACTTGTCCAACAAGACATGTTGGAGAGACTTCTGGACATCTCTAGAAAAGATTTGCTGAACAGACTTTCCTAGGTTGAATTTCTAGGGTTTATTCAGAGCCATTCAGTTCACCATCCCTGAACGTGTTTAAGAGACATTTAGATGTGGGGATATGGCATTCAGGAGAATTTTGTCGAGTGGGGTTGATAGTTGAACTCAGTGATACCAAGGGTCTTTTCCAACCTGAATGATTCTATGCACCAGATTGCTAGAATCTTCTTATGTCATGATCTTGAATTTGTAGGACAAGCATCTAAAACTGATATCAAAAACGATTATGTACTGTAACATACAGAAAGATTTGCCTTTGCAATTATTTTATGTATATTTGCTATATCCTCTTCTCCAAAACAAACTTTACCTTTGCTTATTGCTTTTGAATGCATCTCTGCAATAACAACAACGAAGAAAAATAGCTTGAACAGTAATGAACTATAAATAGATATTCTTGGATATTCTCCAGAGATGTATATCAGTGCCTTCCCCTTGTTTCCAGAACTACAGAATAGTATACACATTCTTAAGTAAAATACTTATAAGGCATAAAAAGGTGAAAATAATTCCCCATTTCCCTCGCTTGTATTTATATACTGAACACAGAGCTTTCAAAATTTGCCATTTATTCTCAACCGTAGGCCTAGATTCACTTCAGAATACCTTAGCTCTCAGGACACATCTCCTAGCCACCTGAGATACAGACTCACATGTCTGATTCTCTTGATGCAGGATTTTACATGGCAGAAAAGCCTTTGTGTTCAAGTTGTTCCAAAAGTGAATTCTTCTCAGCAATTCAGGAAGGGGGTTTGAGCCTTGGTCTCTGAGATGGCAAAGTTGTAACTTGATCACCAGCTATTTTGGAGAAAGTACCTCCAGCTCTGCTGGAGCTATTCCACTTTGAATAAACACAGCAAGAGACCCTGCCTGGGCAGCTGGTGGCTGTAGGATGCCCTCCAGTCATGCAGGAGAGACAGAAATGTCAGCCTGAACCCTCAGCTTCCTGGTAGAAACCATTCCATAATGGTGTCACTTGCTATTTGACAGCAGAACCTTTCTCTTTCTCTACCCTTCCACCCAACCAAAGTTTGGTCAGTAAGATTACCTATGAATCAGAATTAGATCAGATTTCTTTACCTAGAAAATTCCCAATCAACTCCAAATGAGGGGGCAAACTAAAAGCTGTGCAGGCATCCAGACAATTCCTACTTAGAAGCAGTCTGTCCAAATGAAAACCAGTTTTAGGGAGGTTTGATTTCTCCCTAACAATTTCAACCTCTGAAACAAAAATAGCAATTTTGAGAGCAAAGATCAACCTCACTTTGGGTCTAGATATCAGAAGCTGCCAATTGTTGCAAGGCAAACACTGAACTTTGAAGTCCTGCACTTTCATTTAGTAAAGCAAAAGTCCTTATCACTCACACTAAAACCCCAGTGACTTTTTTCTCCAAAGCGGAGATTGCACTAAAGCTGTCTTGCAAAAGACTCTGAACTTTATCTTCCATTTTGAGAATACTGCTCAAAGAAATACGATTTGGCACTTGAAAAGAGACATTTGACTTGTCCTTGTCTCAAATGATTGTCCCTTATAACCCTTGAGCAACTGTAGCTCTGGGAGCATTTCAAAGAGAAATGTTCTAGCACGATGTTCACTTGGTATCAGCGGAAGCCGTTAGTCTGAGCCACTGGAATTCCCACCATCTTCTTTACTGCTTAGCAAGACACACAGTTTAATTTTCTCAGTCTTGTTTTTAAGCTGTAGTACCTAATGTGGCTTATACTTAAGATAAAGAAAATGCGTTTCAATATATTTCTTCTCATCAAACCTGAAGAAAGTAATAGCTGCAGCCAACTGGGGGAGTAATAGGTGAAAAACATCACCAAGTTCTTAAATCTTGGGTTAAAATGTACTCTGTTATTCCTAAGAAAATAATCATTATCTTTCATCTCAATGAAATACAACCTGTGTGTACACACATACATACAGACACAGGTTTTTGTTGCTGGGTTGTTTTTCTTTTTTTCTTTTAACTGACAGCATGTCAAAACAAACACTCTTTGGTGTATATATACGTACACCCTAAAATAATTTCCCATATTTGAAAGAAAATAAAACAAAGAAAAATCTCACCAGCCCCAAAACCAGAGTTATCAATGTTTTTCAGCATTCTATTTAAAACCCTTCATTATGCACACTGCTTTTTATTAGGTTTCTCAAATATTTTCCATCTGATTTAAAACCTTATAGCAAGGTTAGCAAGAGGAACAGAATCAGGTCTGCATATTAAACTAGATTTTTTCTTTTACATCAGCTCCCAGGCAAATCTTCAGATTTTCCACCTTATTTACAAGGACATTAAGAAGATCTTGTTCTTTCTACCTCTGTGATTTATTCTTCCCATATGCAGATGTAGTAATTCTTCAGAAGCCAGTTAATTATATGGCCTAGCAGTAACAATGGAATCTTAACAGAATAACTTTGATTTACCAACTTTATAAAAAGTTTGTCCTAACCTTCCAGGATCTGATTTTACTATGGGAAGTGCTAAGTTAGAATAATAATTCTTAAAATGAGTAAGCTAAAAAAAAATAATAAAAAAAAATCATCAGTGCCTGACATCCCAAGATACAGCTGTAAATACAGTAAATGCTTTGACATAAATATTTGACAATTTTTAAAAAAATATTTATGAAGATAATTTGTAGTACCAGAAGTTAACCTATTATTAGGTTATTAAAGTTAATCTATTATTAGAAATTACATGGTAAGCAGAGATGCTTTTCAGCAAACACCTACTAGTTTTGTCAAACGCATTTCGCGTTGCTGCAGTACACTCCCACACAGAGTTTTGTTAAGAGACAAGAGAAAACAAGGTCTTCATTCAGCTACTTTTTCTTATGGTTTTTTAGCTAGTATGTATTTTGTATTCAAAACAGGATGATGGATTTTTTTTCTAAACACAGCTAAACTTCACCTCAGCTGTGAGGATTCAGTATTAAGGTGCAGTTGTCAAATTTTGGAGGTGCTTCTATTCAGATACTTTACACCTGGACCATGTGGACTCTATTAATAACCTTGATTTGACACAAACCACAAAACGTCTGGAACCACATGTGTTCTGCTGACTTGCTTCATGCTGTATATAAATATTTTAGGGGTCACCGATCACCTCGGCTGTTCACTGTCAGAGTCACAGCCTGGTGGCCAGAGCTCTGTCAAGTTCTTCCTCCTGATAAGGAAACAGCTGAACAGCTTCTGCCTTGTCTTTCCACTTGCAGAACCTTGTGCCAAGGTACCCATTTGTTCTTACTTGGAAGAGTGTGTAGATCTCACAACCTGCAGACTAAAGCACCGAGCCTGCAGAAACACATGTACTTAAGACTGCACTGCTGAAGGAATTCTGTCACATCTCATAAGGAAATAACAGGACCAGCAGACAGTATGTGATATAATACACTATTATTGTTTGAAAAGTCATGAGAAATCCTCTCTTGTATCCTCCCTGCCCTTCCCAGAATTCCTCTCTGCAGAAAAAGTCTTTGATTTACTGGGACTATTAAGTGTAGTGCTATTCATTGTGAACCAAATGATTCCCTTCTTGCAGGAAATTCTAGATTACTTGTAAGAAAGTTTTCAATTTTTTTTTCTTTTCAATCAAAAATAACTAATAGATCTGGAGTAGTTACCCAGGTTACTATTAAAGGCAATGGTGTTATGGCTTTAGGCAGTGAATTCTACGGGTGACTGAATTGTTTACAAAAGCTTTTAGAAGAGAAGAATTCCTGTAGAAAGGGTCTAAGTAATATCAGATTTACATGAGATGAAGAGTAAGTGGCAAATACACCAATGGATTCTGAAAGATATTTAGGTAAAACCAGAGGCATCTTCATGAGTATATTTCCTAAAAGCGTGCTATTTCCCTATGTACTTATTTAATTGGGCTCAGTAAAAAACTCAAAACCTTAACTGTAACATTGTCTGTCATTAAGGGATATGCTCTACAGTGAAGATGATAAAATTTATTTCCTTAAATGTCAGTTAGAAAGTTATAGTTTTTTTACATTGGCAAACATCATACCAGTACTCAGTCATATATGTAGTCAGTTTTTATGTATCAGTTTTATCGTCATACTGGTAGGAACCAAAATGCAAGTACTGGAGTCCTGCAAAATAATGACGGTAAATGAATCCCACTACTCTTGTTGCTACTTACACATGTTCAGCAGCTTACACAGACAGACATTAACCATAAGACCAAACCAGAACAGATTCTTCCCTGGGCTGCTTTTGTTTACTTTAGGTGAGGGGGGAAAAAAGAAAAAAGAGTTACTTGAAGTTATGTAACTCAACAAAAAATACTTACTACTCTTCCTATAGAACTTGATAGTACATTTAGAGCAAAGATACTGTTAGCTTGGCTGGAAAATCCCTTAGGAAAATACTTACCTTATGGGGAAGAGACAAATTAAGCCCAAGTTTGCAGCTTGAGACTTTTCTTTTTCCTAAGGATGAATTTATCTCTTTTCAGTTCCATACCTCTGTGCTCTCTTCTGACCTAATTTTGCCTGTGATAAATGCCAGAACTTTCAGTGGAGTCACTCAAGCTCCTGTAAGAAAAGAACTGAAGTAAAAAATGAATGCACTCAACATTCCTGCTCTGACAGATTGCTTGTCAGGACACTAAAAGCCTTACAAGGCTATAGGTGAGGTAAAGCGCCAGAACTGTCATTCTTTAGACAAAATTGCATTTTAGTTTTCTACTAATTATTCTGTACTAACATAATGAAGTTAAAGCTCATTCAGACTAAGCAGGTCTACAGTTTGTACAGGCCTGATACAGGCTGTTTTACAGGATTCATTCCCAGGGGTATTGCAAGCCTAGAGGACATTCAAATTAAACTTCAGCCTTGGTTTAGACAGAAGAAAGACAACAAATGCCTTCTACTGAGAAGCACTGCAAAGCACAGCTGGCCAAAAACTTTCTCAATTTAACTACTTTCTATTCTTCCCCTGCCCGAGCACCTCAGAGGGAACGTTTTTTCACTTGCTGATAGAAGGTCAGCAAACAGCATGAAAGACTGAACACAGCTGCATCTGATGCTGCAGACACAAGCAGAAAATGACCACAGAAGGTGTAGAGTGGCGTCCCATCCCAAACCTTCCAGATGGATCCCAAAGCACAGCAGGGCACTTGCCACCAAAGCCCATGGCACGGGATGAGGCAGGCAGGAAAGCTTAGATATATCAGGTAACAAAAACATAGAAGGGCTGTACTGGCCAGGGCTGAAAGCACTTCCAGTCCTGTATCCTGCCCCGATGATATGCCAAGGCAAGCACACTGATTTTTCCTTGACAAATATTCCCAGCTTCTGACACCCTCCAAGCCTTGGGGCTTACAGAACTAGCAGGTGTCTCTTTCTAAGGCTGCAAGCAACATAGCATGGATGAACTAAGGAGCCCTTAAGACCCTTAAAGGGCAAGAGAAGAGTCCCTCATTGAGCAAAGACTTCAGCTAGAGGGGAATCGGGGAATCTCATAGCCACACAACACATTTCATGAAGAAATTCTCTAGAAACTGTCCCAAAGTATGTGACACCTTATGAAATGGTGGGGAGGCAACAAACAAACGATAAGTGTCTATGATATCTTAAGTCTTAAAATAATGTAATAAAAACATTATGAAAGGACTGTTTACAGTTGAAAATGCACTAAACTGTGCTATTTTAATATCATTATCAGGCTCACTGCAAACATTCCAAAGCATTTTTACCTTACCAGAAAACAAGCAAGGATATGGACTATTCTTCTAAGGTCCCAGTTTGTTGAACAGGCAAACATTGTGTTACTCAGAAGCAAGAAAGAAATGCCCAGTTCCATCCCCTAATAGCAAAAAAATCCATAAGTTATCTTACCTGAAGCACGTGAGAACAAAAGTTGGCTGCTTACACTGCTAACATTTTGTACGACACGAACAAGAAATACTTTCATCTGAAGAGCAAGTTATCCTCCCTTAGAACGACTCCATTCTTCCTAGAATGTCCCCTCAGTCCTCTGAAAATACAAGAACAAATGAAAAGATAACCATTTAAGGAGTAGGATTACCAGAGTTCTGAACTAATAATAAAATACAGTATTGTAGTTGTTGAGGGTACAGCGCTTCTCAAGCCTATACGATAAAATTCCTCGATGTCTGAAAAGATTGACTGAGGCTCTTAAAAGTCAATATTTAATAATGTCAAAACATGTCAAGTCTGACTTTCAGATGCTCAAGTGAACATTTAAAATAAAATAAAAATCAATATTTAAAACAGTAGCGCTACAGCTTTTCTTCACTTCATTATTGCTAGAAAAATGAATCAATTCACATGACTACTGCAAAACAGCACACATTGCTTCAGTATCATCAAAACTTGCAGACCTACATAAGAGGAACGGATTTGTGAAAGTATTTATAGTGCATGTTCTTGTTTTTGAAGGGAGAGTAGATAGTTTTCATATATCTTATCGCTTAAACATTTCTTTATCTCTTAGGAAGCATTTAGAATTTCAAAGGTTTAAAGAAATTAAGTGTTCTAATATCAGTGATTCTAAGGTGTTTAATGAAGTAGTATCTCTTCTGAAAGCTCACTCTAAATTAAAAAGAAAATGTAAAAGGCACAAGCGTACATGTATTAATAATTAATATTCTCTCTTGCTTCCTCTTTTTTCTTTATTTTGCTGAAATACCTAAGCCAAACAAAAGCACCCTGATCATGTAGAACTTGATAGGAGACCACCAGCTTTAAAGAAAAAACAAGACTAAAACAAACCCAAAAGCCAGCATGACTTGAACACTCCGGATTCCTTGACTGCAATAAGATTTAAAGACCCCACTGTTTCATTCACTTCTAATGTCAAAGTAATAGCATTTCTTTTCTAATGTTATTTTCTTAAAATAAATTATACTATTACTTACAAACCAAGCAATTGTTATCAGAATACCAGCTATGGAAAACACAGCAGCAATATATTCAAAACTTCATATTGTTGCTGCTATGTGTTTTCCTAGTTTTGGTACTCTTCCTATAAACCCTTTGTAACTTGTAGTTGAATTGTTCTGGCCCTCAAAACTTTTCCTCAAATTGCTGGATAGGATTTTACAAAAAGCAGTTGGGACTGCAGTAGAAAAAGGAAATTAAAAATCATGTTTTACATTTGTCTCACATTGTGCTCTGCCTTCCCTGATTATAGAGATAATAGGATTTCCAAAACTGGGATTTGAAACAGCCATTTCCTTTACTTCAAAATCAAGAAGGGCATTTACCTCTGAGAACTGGAGGAGGAATTTACATTCACTACTAATTTGTAAAACAAAATATTGACACAGAGGTTGTTGTTATTATTATTGTTATTATTATTGTTATTATTATTATTACTTTTTAAAAGAATCCAGAAGGGTACTCCTAGCACCAGAAACAAACAGGACTAATTACAGCTAAAACTCATCTTCCTTGTATGTCCGTACCACCACAGGAGTCCCGGTAAGGCACTGGGCTGTTCTCTGGCAATTTTGCAGCTCAGCACCAAAGAATTTTTGCAAGGAGGCATCAACTGCCTGAAAACAACTCCTGTGAATCTGTCGGGTTTCTGTGGCACCACCAGTAGGGTAGCAGTGACTCTAGATTCGGATCTCCTTCTCTGTGATCCCTGAGAAGTTTAGGAGTTGCATCAATGCCTTAATGCTACCAGGATTTCACAGAGCGGTTCGGTGAGGTCTGGGTATATCTAAGGATGGCAAAGCAGCTAATTCTGATGACAGCGAACCTTCCCTCCACGCCCCCCTCCTTTCAGGAGGAGAGAAGTACAACTAAATAAGGACTAAAAGCTGAGTCCTAGGACTAGTTGCCACTAAATGGTCATTTCAACAAGGTTGTTTTGCATTCGTATCCAAGTTGCTGCTGCTGTTTACGCAAACAGTGGTCCATGGTAGCCATGCAAAAAGCCTCGCACCAAACACTTCTGACCTCTGGAATCTTCCAGTTCACTTGGGATCAAAGGTAAAAGTTACAAACTAGAAGTTGAAAGTGACAGTTTACATCCCATTTTTATCTTTAGTGTTTACCCCAAAAAATAGCTTGGCTGAAATTCCATTTAGCACAGAAATAGCTAATAGCTAAATAATTCCCTATGGTGTGCACACTCCAATAGTTTCAATACTGACATAACAAAACTGAATTTTAATTGAGTTTGGCATTACAGTTATTCTAAAATTAGTTCTATTCTGCTTTCAACTATGTTTTAAATAACATTTTCTTTCATATTACATATAAAGTGACAACGTTATTCAAGAAAAAAAAATTAAAAAAAATAAGGATTAGGCTTGGATTGTGAATACATCAGATACTGAGGGCTAACTAAAATTCTAAAAAGTGTACTTGTTCCACATAGCACTCCAAAACCCGCATACTTGGATGTCACCTGTTATCTACATAGACTCTTCAGTTTTTTACGCTTTTTTTTTTTTATGTACTTCACTAATTTTGAAAGTGATTTTTAAGATCCTGAATTTTTCAAAAATCAAAACAAACAAGCAAACAATCTTTAAATTGCTTTAAAAGCTGCATATTTGCAGAGGTCTGAGTACCTGTGAACAATAATATTGATTATCAGCTTTTAAGATGGAACCACCAAGCCCTTACAAAACAAATCGACTCGCATAGCAAACTATAGCCATTCAGAACGTGTTCAAACGTGAGTCTGAAGGTTTTTTTATTTTTCTGGACATACAGTATATTCTATTTTCTCCTTTGTGAACAAAGAATCAGAACATACACTCACATAAATATGCATTTGTGCCGGTCCAGGACTACAGCCAACAACTGTTCTGTCTAATCCATAGAAGGAAGAGATGAAGTCTGAGTTGGTAGCACATAATCAAGATTTGGTTTTAACGTATTTTAGGGTTTCTTGAACAGACTGAGCATTCAACCAGCTACTCTAGAAGCAAGACTCAAAACCCAGACTAGAAATGCAGTCCTCATACAGACGGCCTAAAATTGCCTGTCTTTTATTTCTGCTCAGCTTCCTTCCATACACAGGGGAGGACACATCTTTCTCCCCTCTGTCTTAAAGTTAAAAGATGTTCAGGATAGTTACTCAATCTTAGCATTAGTGATTTCAGTACACTAACCGCAAAGCTTCCCTCTCAGCTGGGGTTTCAAGCATATGTTCCAACACAAACCAGAAGGTGTTAATGAAACTACGCATCTCCAAGTTTTGTGTTCCTCCCTGCCCCAAGCAAGCATCAGGTCAAACTGCTGAAGGGCTGTATTTGCTCAGAGACAACTGCTCATAAACCATGACAGGCAATATGTGACTCCAAAATTGAAAGCACGTTTCCAAGAAGTGTATAATCAATCTTTCAGAGGAGAAATAGGGCAGGAATCTATTTTCCATACTTTCATAACTCCTCACTACAACAAACTGCATTAAGATTTTTCCAAACGTGCGTCATTTTCAGAGCATACAGATTACAACTACGTATTGCCACTGAACATTTCCATTACAGTGTAAGCTTTGCTGAATGAACCACACAGAAGACTTACAGGCCTTGATGCACGAAGGGGGGACAGCAATGCGCTATGTTAGTTTTAACACGCAGGATAGTGTGTAGCTTCAGAAATTTCCCAGTGTAGTCTAGAAAGAGCCTGACAACAGCACAAACAAAGAGTATAAGGACATAAAAAAAATTTGCCACACTTCCTTTCTGCTCCAAGGCACACACATAGCTGGTAATAATGTAAGGGCAGGTAAAGTACTGCTTTTGTGTACTTTATAAAAAAAAAAATTAAAAAAAAAAATAAATATGCTTGTTTCATTTTACTTCTCCCACCTCTGTGTGTACTCTATGAGGAAAAGTCCTGTATCTCAGCTCGGCATTCCACACCTACAGGTTGCTCGCTCCAAGATGAACCCAGCAACCTTGCACCAAAAGAACAAAGATCCATGTGATGAAAGAACTGAGTGTTATTACTGCGTGCACTAACTCCAGCCTTGATTTCTGGTAAACCTTCTCTCTGAATATTTTGTAATGAGCACTATACGCAACTGAAGAAAGCTACTGCTACTTTTCAGCAAAGCACTTGGAAGCGGAACTATGGAAAAGCTCGGTACCAAAAGCATGACATTTCCTTCTATTCAGTGCCAGGATTTTGATAGAGCAGGTTGGCAAGCTGAGGACTGCTGTCAGCCTTGGAGCTTTCCATTTGCAAAGTGACAGATGTCCATCACCACCAGGCTGACAGCCATAGGATGCGCTGCCAGTAATCCACAGTGTGACACGGCTGGGACAGGGAGGTTGAGTTCTGCGCAGTGGGTAGAGCATCACCTTTGGTCAAGAAGGAAAGAAGGAAGCAGCTGCTGCATTAATGAAATCCATCAAATAGCAGCTCTTTAGCATGGACACCACGACTGGCCTAGTGCTGCCCTCAGTATTCCAGCTCTAGCTCTCAGAGCGCTATAACCTACAAGCAAGGGAAAAGTACCGCAGCAAGAAAGAAAACAGTGCAACAGGTGATAAGAGTTGGTGGTTTTAAACTTCTTGTTGATACATGAAAATGGACCAGAGAGATTTTGTGCCGCAAATTTGGGTTCTATTTAACAGGACAAGTTTGAGCAAATAACCACGTATCTTTTCTGCTCTTGTGATTCCATATACTGCAAGGCTGTTAAGGGGAGGAAGAAAATTTCAGACATGGTAACGCACACAGGGTAAAGAGACATGCAGTCATGCTACAGAAGGCCCACATTCCACAAGTTTCATCCATCTTTATGATTTGATCATGAGTATATCTAAAGATCACAGGTTCTCTCTGACATTTTCACACTCTATTTTGGCCTTGCATATGTGGAACAGAGGAACAAACACTGAGCACCACTTAAAATCATCAAGAATGAAAAAGTTGCAAACTATTCTGGCCCAAAAATTGTAAAAGGCTAAATGCACCTCCCAATATTTCCAGCACATAATATTATGCTGCTTTGTAGCTTTTGACCCTGTGACAACTTTGGCCAGTCATGTACTGTAATGTGCACCTCAGGATTTTGTGTAGAGGAAGTCCTTACTGTCTGTGAGATGAAGAAAAGTTGTGCCACAGGAAAGACAAACACAAAGGCAAGAGAGTCAAAGAAGAGGAAAAATTCCCTTTGGGGAGAGTTTCCTTTTTTCATTCATGGAACACTGGAACAGGTTGCCCAGGGAGGTGGTTGAGGCCCCTTCCCTGGAGATATTCAAGGCAAAGCTCAACAAGGCTCTGGGCAACCTGGTCTAGTTGGGGGTGTCCCTGCAACTGCGGGGAGGTCAGACTAGATGACCTTTGGAGGTCCCTTCTGGCCCGGATGATTCTATGATTCAGACTCTCAACTAGTTCCAGTAGAGGTAATTGATGTAGAAGGTAACGCAGAAAGTTATTTGGGCACGCACCCAGCCCTGCATTACACAGTGAGAACCTGCACTTGTACACAAGCTGCCATAGCACCATCTTCCTCCCCTGAACCTCTAGCCCTGGTGAAGAGAGGGCAGGGGAACCATCTGTGGCTTTGCTCTGCCAAGGAGTGACCTGACTCTTGCCTGCCCTCCACTTGCCAGCCCTGCAAGTGGAACCAATGCCTGTCTGAAAATTAGCTCAGTACATGCTGACACACCACTCTGGAGAGCCTATTTAAAAGGTTAATAACTTCTAAAATCCAATTAGAGAGTCTAATTAGCTAAAGTAATCTTTGGTCTGCCTACTAAATCTCAAACCAGGTAAATGCAATGAAGATTAATCTCTTCTTCATTTTTTCTTGAGCACCATATAAAATGCTGAAGCCCACTGATCACCTCTGTGCTCAGGGAGGCGCTGCAATGACCCCTTCTTCAGAGAAAGTTCAAATACGGCAGGAAAGCTCAAGCCACAGCCCTTGTGTACCAGTATCACGACTGAAGTATTGTGATGCTGATACTTCAGTCCTGACAAGCGGATAGGAGACCCTGCCATACATTCTAGAACGGAGACAAAGTTGCTACTTTGGGAGCAGCTAGGGAGGCACATCGGGTCAAATTATCTGATTTACTAGGAACAGTTGCAGTTAAAAAGGTGGTGCTCAAAATTACAGGCAGCAGTTTTATTTCTTCACTCAAGTGGACTTTTTTCCTTTGTGACTTAGACCAAGACAGATCATCTCATTTTCACTATTGCTTTCTTACATACACACATTTCCAGACAGGTAACAAACCTGTTAATTAGTTACTAACCCACTAGCTGGTTAGTAACTAGTTAGTAATTAGGCATCCACTGAAATATGTTTCATCATTTCATAGATTATTCATTCTCTTCCCAGCTAGGCATCAATAGCAGCTATAACAAAATAACCAAAATACATATTTTCCTAGAAATTTAAAGAAAACCCCAAGAAAAGCTCCTTGAAAACTTCCAGCATATAGCTATCCTGAATCTGGCACTAGCACATAACCTCAAGGCAGAAATACGGAATTCACAACATATCAGATTATTTTTAAACATTTTCTAA
The DNA here is from genome assembly GCA_013398155.1 of Pedionomus torquatus. Lineage (NCBI taxonomy): Eukaryota > Metazoa > Chordata > Aves > Charadriiformes > Pedionomidae > Pedionomus > Pedionomus torquatus. The sequence goes on from VZRU01011522.1 coordinate 170,844, forward strand.
TGAATTTCCCCTGATTGATTCTCTTGTTCGCAGGCACTTCAGGGTCTCAGAAAGCCTCACCTGTTTCCTCGGAATGGTTCTTGTGAGCTGGTACATGGTGCCAAGGCCAGGTAATTGGTACTTTACTAATCAGAAAGGAAATTTCAGAGCAAAGGGACCAGATGCTAAAAACGTTGCGCTGCCAGTCACTGGCTATTTTAAAAATCAGACAGTTTTTTAATACGAATGACAACACTAACTGCAGCCATTAGAACAAACTATTGAAAGAAGCTGCCTACCCTAACAAAACACCTAATCCATTCAGGCCTTTTGTGGTAAAATCTACACCATGCTTTCAGTCCAAGGAAGGAATGAAATTGTTCTGGTTCACACGAAGACACCAACTAAATTGGTTTTGGTTTTGGTTTTTTTTTTTTTTTTTTTTTTTTTTTTTTTTGTTTTTTTTTTTTTTTTTTTTTTTTTTTTTTTTTTTTTTT
>VZRU01011522.1:173496-197492 GCA_013398155.1 Pedionomus torquatus
GTGGGGTGGGGTTTATGGTTGTTGTTGTTTTTTTTGTGGGGGTGTTTTTCGGGTGTGGGGTTTTTTTTTTGGTTGGTTTTTTTTTGTTGTTTGTTTGATTTTTTTTTTGTTTGGTTTTTGTTTGTTTGGTTTTTTCTGTTTGGTTTTTGTTTGTTTGGTTTTTTCTGTTTGGTTTTTGTTTGTTTGGTTTTTTTTTTTTTTGTGGTGGTTTTATTTTGTTTTTTGGTTTTGGTTTTTGGGGTTTGTTTTGTTTTGTTTTGTTTTGTGTTTCTGGTGTGTGTATGGTTGGACTCTATGATCTCAAAGGTCCCTTCCAACCATGAAAACTCTGTGATTATTTTCTGACGCTGCAGCCAGATGAAGGTATGAAGTGTCACGAGAAAAAGCAAATCCAATGTTTATGGCTCCCTCTAAGGTGCTTTTCGGCCCAGGCAGAGCAAAGCACAGCATTAAACGTTGGGGGGGGTGGGCGGGAAGGAAGAAACCCAAGCCTATTTTAGAACACATTTAGGTTTGTAGCAACGCAAATAGCTTTGGGTGCTCGTTCAGGAACGAAGCCCCGAGATGCTCTGCACAACCCTCCCTTTACGCCCCCCGTTAGAGGAGGTGGGCGGCTGCTGGTCACCGGTGCACCCCTCTGACCCGCCGAGTTTCAGGGAAAAGAGGCAAATACACGCAAAAGGGAACACCTGTGCTTCCCCGCCGCCCGGAGCCCCGTTGGCGGCGGAGCCGACGACCAGCAGGGGTCCCTCCAGCCTTACGGAACGGACCGGGGCCGCCCCCATCGCCGCCGCGGTCGATGCTGCCCGGCGGCGCCCGGCTCACGGCGGGGCCCGAACTCGGTTCCCACCCGCCGGGACCTAATTTCGACCGGCAGCTGCCCCGCAGCCGCACGGCTGAAGGGCCGCTGGTGGCTTCCCGTGGCCCGACCAAGTTTCTCACCGTGTCCCAAAACCTGCCTCTGCCGGGGCGTCGGAAGAACCAAGCCCGTAGGAAATTTGCCTCGAAGTGTAGGGAATGGGATCTCCCGCCAACCTGCCGCTGGAAATCATGGAATGGTTGGAGTTGGAAGGGACCTTAAAGATCATCGAGTTCCAACCCCCTGCCATGGGCAGGGACACCTCCCACTAGAGCAGGTTGCTCAAAGCCCTGACCTTGAACACCTCCAGGGACGGGGCATCCACAACTTCCCTGGGCAACCTGTTCCAGTGCCTCACCACCCTCACAGGAGAGAATTTCTTCCTAATATCCAATCTAAATCTCCCCTCTTCCAGTTTAAAACCATTACCCCTTGTCCTATCACTACACTTCCTGACAAAGAGTCCCTCTCCTGCTCTCCTGTAGGCTCCCTTCAGATACTGGAAGGCTGCTAGAAGGTCTCCCTGGAGCCTTCTCTTCTCCAGGCTGAACAGCCCCAGCTCCCTCAGCCTGTCCTCATGGATGGAGAGGTGCTTCATCCCTCTAATCATCTTTGTGGCCCTCCACTGGACCTGTTCCAACAGGTCCATGTCTTTTCTGTGTTGAGGACTCCAGAGCTGGACACAGTACTCCAGGTGGGGTCTCACAAGTGCAAAGTAGAGGGGCAGAATCACCTCCCATGACCTGCTGGTCACACTTCTTTTGATGCAGGACAGGTTGCCGTTGGCTTTCTGGGCTGCCAGTGCACACTGATGGCTCATGTTGAGCTTCTCATCCATGAGCACTCCCAAGTCCTTCTCCTCAGGGCTGCTCTCCAGCCATTCTCTGCCCAACCTGTATTTGTGCCTGGGATTGCCACTTCCCAGGTGCAGGATCCTGCACTTGGCTTGGTTGAACTTCATGCCATTTGCATTAGCCCACCTCTCAAGCCTGTCCAGGTCCCTCTGGATGGCATCCCTTCCCTCCAGTATGTCAACAAAATATTTTGTCTAAGGGCAGAAAGTGTCCTGAGGCCTGACAGAACTACACCTTGAGAGTAAACAACGTCCACCAGCTGCCGTTCTGCAGTTTCCCAGCACCCAAAACTAGACTTGGGTACTTTTTGGTAAGCCTATATAGGCAGAAGAAATTTTAAAATACTTCAGAATACTTTTCCCCTGGAGATTAAAACCCCACAGCCTTCCCAGATAACCAGATATCTCCACTGCCGAGGGAAGCATTTACGCTTTTCACGGAGCGTGGTGATGAAACTTCAGGCCCCAGCAGACCCTATTCCCTGAAACGATACGTCATCAGAATCTGAAGCAATCACATCACACCATTAGGCTCTGAATAGAGCCTAGAATAAGTACAACGGGCATAAAACCAAAACAAATCCAGGCCGAACGAAACCCACATCCCACATGCACTGTAAAACCTGCAATATAAAAGCATCTTCTGTTAACAGATATGCTTTATACACTTACAGAAAAAAGGCTGTCCAAAGCAACACATTCAATTTAAATTATTTCCTATGTAGGTCAGCTGAAAAGCTCAGCAGGAATGTTAGAAAAAAAATAAAACATATGGACTGTCACTGAGCACCCCAGTGAAAATTTCCAGATTCCTAGCTTAGGGAGATGGGCCTTTTAAGGTAAGAAATAGAAGTTTTTAAAATATTATAATACAATACCTAAGAGCTAGACTGAAATTGAACAAATGGGAAACTTCAAGGATGTTCACTGTATCCCTCATCGTTAGGCTGTTGCCATGTAAGGCTTTTCAGAAAGCAAAGGTTTCAGTTTCAGCAAATGCGTCCATTTTCAGCCTGTCTGACATCATTTTGTCCCAAGCATTGATCTTTCCCTGGTGTAGGAGGCTGACTGGTAATGCTGAAACCTGCAACTTGGGGACTTAATGTGTAGAAATAGCTTCCTGTACACAACCCGATAATCTCCTACATAACCCTTCTACACGCTCTGTCGGGACATTTCCTATTACTCTGGAGAACCACGAAAATTATTTCATGACACCACACTGTGCTGCTGCCAAAGTATCAGTGCCAAGTCTAACTGCACCAAAACAGGGAGCTCTGATGTTACCAATGGGGAGAGACCACAGACCACCAGAGGAGCCAACAGATCACAAACTCATGGCTCTCAGTGCTGTCTGAGATGGCTGCAAGACCTAAAAGTTTACATTTTATTCCAAAGAAGTCTCTCTTGTTACTAGGATCTATTTTCCAGGGAAAGCATTAATAGCAAAGGGCAGGGAAAGAGTCAGGCTCTGCACAGACCTCTTTGTCAGTGAGCTGACATATAAGCACTAACTGACGAAAATCTGGAAACACTGTAAAATTTGAAGGAAGGATATACATTGCCATGAATCAGTCAAATGGTGCAGCTGACTGGGACAAGAAGACTACTCAATGAACTGGATTTGGTCAACTGCAGGTTTAACATAGCATCCTCCACTATTTGGGAAGCAAGAACATCACTCCACTTATGCAACAGGACTAGAACCCTAGAAAGGAGAGGTTCAGAAGGGACTTAAGTAAAAATAAGCTCCCAGGTGTGACACTAAACAGCAGAGTGGCAAAACAGACTCTCAGCCATGAGTAGGCTCCTGGTGAACAAACTTGTCAGCTCTGCACTAGCTCAGGGATGCACGAGCCTAGAGTCACAGTTCTGCCAATGACAAGGAGGAACAGGGGAAAGACCAGCATGGGGGGCTTCTCCAAGCTGTCGTCATCTTTCCCACTTCCAGAAATGGCATGTTTGTCTCCCTAGGGCTCCTGTCCAAAATGTGCCTGTTTCCTTCTTCTACAGCAGAAGGGAGCCCTGTACTCCGCCTCTCATGACCAGACCCAGCTTTGGCTACATTGCTGAGAATCACGAGGTCTCCTCTGGGCAAAGAGCCTGTGGTTGATCAAAGGCAAGGAAAGGGAACACAGCAGCCTTCACTCTCCTGGCTTTGCAGAAATCTGAAGTGATACCTCTGACCATTCATACCTCTGAGTGATTCTGTAGTTGACATCTCTCATTTTTTTTCTCATCTCCCCTGGGATCAAAACCTACAATACTTTCACCCTGGAAAGAAGTCTTAGACTACAGGACTTAAAAGCCTTCAACATTCACTCATAGTCCAGCACTTCCCTTTAGACATGCTTTGTACAGCACCCTTTTATAGAGGGGCTTGTAAACAGCATTTATAACCGCTAGCACACCAGTTAAAACCAAATTGTTCAGTCTTAATAGCAGAAATTAGTCATAAAACAAATTAGTTTAAAACGGCCTAAATTACAAGCATCTGTTAACCAGAGCCCACCTCTTGTAACCCTCTTTGCCAACAACTGATTTCTCCCAGAAAAAAAGAGGAAGATTATAGGCTGCCCCAAGTCCACTACTTAGTTTCAAAAGTGTTTTGATGGGGAATAGGGGGGAAATTAGGCAGCTAGTAGGATAGAGATAACTGAGGGTAAGTCCAAACTTTCACAGCTTCACTGAACTTCTGATAGACAACAGCCCTCTGACCTCATCATACTTTCATGCTTATCACCAAGAATTGGCATGCATTTAAAAAACAAGCCTTTTTAAAGAAAACTTATATAAAGCAAAATATTTTCAAAATTACTACAAAGCAGGTAGAAAATTATCATAAATGCTTTTCACCCAGTATTTTAGCTGTATGCCTACTCCAGGAACAAAGACAGAACAAATACACTATCCATACAATTGCCCTCCCTTAAGGGAGTATGGCCAGTTTTAACACTTGCCAGATTTTACCTAGTGTCTTCTCTTTCCTGAGACAGTCAGCTTCCCATGGGACACTGTGTCAAGCGAGAAATTATTTAATTTCACTTTGTTACTAAGCAGATGGCAGATGTGTCCAAACTGGTAGATATTCCATCCCTAGAAACATTGTGTCTCTTCTCTGTCAACTCAACGAGCAGGTAATTTACTCCATCCCTTTCCATTTCAGTTAAACAATTTCACAGAGCACAACAGCACTATAAAATCCATTAAGAAGTCCAGATAACACAGACAGGTCACTCTCTTCAGTGGAAAAGACAAGAATGATGGCAAACAAAATCAAAAAATGTTTTACTTGCCCAGTGCAAGCCATTTGAATAACAGGATTAAATTGGACCAAGAGAAAGGGGAAGAAGAGTCAATTCTTAAAACACAGTATAGAAGTTGGCATGCAAACTCTACTGACTCCATCCTCCAGATTGATACTGAAGTGAGAAATCGTTTGTTCAAGCACCTTGCAATAACCATATACCTAAATCACCATCGGCTGAGAGTGGAACAAGCATCTGTGCCAAATACAATGACAGGCCCTAATCTCATGTTCAAAGGCATCAAAGATAACAATTTTTTCTTCAGAAATTCAAAGGGGAAATTCTACCTATTCCAAAACAGAGTGTACTTATTCAAGACAGACTGTGAGAGTGGAAGGGAGGAGATAAGTAGTCTTTTGAGCATCCAACCTCAACTTGGACTTCTCATAACAGTATTCTCTCCCTCAAGGAACATGGTTTTGTTATCTGGTTGGGTTTGGGTTTGTTTTTTTTTTTTTTTTTCTGTTTTTTTTTTTGTTTGTTTGGTTGGTTGGTTGGTTTTGTTTTGTTTTTAAAGAATCTGCTTCATAAAATGCAAAACTTAAAGATTCTTTCCAAAGGAGCTTCATAAGCACATTACAAAAAATGTATTGTCTTGAGCCACTAAAAGTTACAAGATTTTTGGTTCTATAGATCAAGATTTATCTCAAAAGCATAACACTCCAACCTCTTACCTAAGAAAAGCATGAGGTTGTCTTCAAAGTACACTACTTAACATTGACTTTTTTTGCTTAAAACCTACTTCAGAAAATGTTTTTTTTTCCTAATCCACATAAAAGTTTACTATGCTTATGTAGTAATTCCCTCTAATTTATGATTCTGTATTATCTATAATAAAAAAAAAGCAACCTCTCCCTAAATTCTCACAGGTTTCCCAAGTCCTTAATTGACAGTCCAAGTAATAGTTTCACTACTACAGATTAAAGACACAAACAAAATAGAGGTTCTTGAAGGAAGTCTACAGGTATTATTACTCTTTCCCTGTTGCCTGCATGTCTGTTAAATCCAAATGGGTTTAGAGAACTCTAACGCGGATAATAAAGAAGCTACAGTCCCACAAATTGACGGTGAATATCTAGATGCAGAACACAGTTACGAGTAGAGACTGTACAGACATTAACTTAAAGTAGCACAGCAAGACATAGCTGCCTTTTGCCAAAATTTGACTGCAAGTTTTAATAATTCAAGTCAAAGCACGAGGATCAGGCTAAATCAACATGAGGAGTAGCCTCTACAGCCTTCATAGACCTGGACTGACAGTGCATGAGCCATGCCTCATGCTTTTGAAGCACCTGGTATAGAGAGTGCTCGGTTAAGTCAGTCTCCATTAAATTATTTACCTTTTCTATAATGTGCCAAGACAGACAAAAAAAAGTCTGCAGCTTGAACCATCCCCAACTTTCCTATTTCAGGCTGTCAGACGCCGAGTTGCCAGACAGCACACGTGTGGATGGTGTTATTTGACCCACAGATGCCACGGAGGCACACACAGCAGGCCAGTTCCAAGAAAAGCACTCAGGAGCCTGTAGAAGCGAAAAATGAAGCCCACACTATTCAGATGGAAGCAGAAGACTCCTGATTCTGTATGACTAGCTCTACCTGGTAGTGAAGGTACAGTGGTTAGCCCAGCTGACGGTGAAGCAGAAACTAAAACTAGAAAGCCCAGGAAGTAGATACTTGAGTGACTTAAATGGGAAACAACAGGGCAGGGATGAAATAAGAAATAAAAAGATGAAAATAAGAACCATGGGGCCCAAACTCTTACTTGAGAGGTACTTCAATTAATCATTAAATAATAAATGACAGATGATCATATCCCTAACATTCATGATGAATCCCTCCAGCGAACACCTCCGCAAAAATAAGCCTCTCACTATATATTTCACAGCCTGTGAGAAGAGGATTTGGGTTGATCTTAAGATCAACAGTCAAGCTGTTCTTTCAAAGTGCTGCCTCAAGAAGCCATTTTGGAGAACTGCGAGTCTCTTCCTGCTACTTCCAGTGAAGATCTGAAATTCATGGTGAAGAAGAGTTTGTAGCCAAGTCCAAGATTTTAAGGGCATGCCAATAAAGTTGGACCACACACATCTCACAGTGATGGCGGGAGCTCTAAGAAATACAGGCATCTACAAAAGTTCTGTGATCCTTGCATGAGCAAAGCCTGTAAACTGAAACAGAAGAGCTGAACCAAGCAGAAATGTTCTGCTGACGGAAACTCATCTAGGCATATATTGATATCATTAGTTTCTCTACAAAGAAAGATGGTCCTTCAGAATTAGGAGTGTTGTCAGTTAATAGCACATCAGTCAAGCCCAGAATTTCAAAAGATCTTCAAGGACACAATATGTAGACGAAAACAGTGTATCAATCATTGTAAAATAATTTTGTTTCACTTGAAAGAATTCAAAAGGGGAGTGATTCTTCTTATCACGTTTTACAAAAAGACCTCTTCATGCAAGAGCATCTTTTATATCTGTATTAATATTCTCTCCAGAAGCAATTAATGGAGAGATGCAACCACTTTCCTCTCAACGACATGACTGATACTAATTTTTCTTGCATTCTTCTACAGGCAAAACCAGAATATATTTAAAAAATAAACTACCCAAGGTATGTATTTATGTTGGAAAATGCTCACTAAGTGATATAGAGTGGTGCATTGTTAATGTGTGTTTATGTAAGGCCTTCCCACAGACAGTTGGACTCGCTGGACTTTTGAGAAAAAGAAACAGCACAAAATGTGGCATACAAACATCCACCATTGTCTCTTTTATAAAGCTTTATATTTTATTTTTTTTGTAACAGTATCAGACTGTTTTCTGCATGCTACAGTTTATGTTGGGTACCTTTCAGGAGCTGCTGCCTTCACTGAAATAGCCTAAAAATGACCTAAAAGATATTTAATACAGACATTATCAGGTTTGGGGGTTTTTAATGCCTGAACATGAAACATATGCTTTTGACTATATTTTCTAGAGCAAATCTGTTAGTTCAGTGGCTCAGTAATGAAGGTCTAAGTCTACCTCCTTGCTTCTGGTGTCATTTCAACATCATCATGTCTAAAGAGTAGAAATTGATTTCATCAGTCCTCTTCATTTGTTCAGATTAATTCTGCTGCTGCTCACGGTCTTCTGTGAGGCTGGAACTAGCAGATCTGCTACAACAGCTCTAACTACAAATGCTATTTGGCACTACCAAAGTATCAGTTAAAGTGTAGCAATATGACAGGTCAGCTAAAAAGAAGACACAAGGGAGTGGGGAAAAGAAAAAGGCCCATAACAAAGACTGCAGTGCCTTAGGGTCCTCCATGGCATCAAGCAACATCTGGGGGGAAAAAAACCAAAACTTGGCATTTAATTGACAGTGCCAGTGATTCGGTAAGCTAATTTGGGTTAAATTCCTTTAATCTTTGTGTTCTGTGAACTGAAAGAGAGCCTCATAACAATCTCACAACACCCACACTGAAGAGAAATAGCTACTTATGTAATTCAGTCACAGATTATTAGGGAACCAAATGAATTGTATTGCTTTATTACCTTACACAGCTACTTGTATAAGGTTTTGTGCCAGATATTGTGAATCCAAGCTATTTGCTGCCTTATTGTAGTGAAAAAAAACACGTTTTTTCAGACAAAACCAGCACCTTAATGATAAAGCTGAAGGTTTGAAGTCATAAAATATATTGAAAAGTTAGTAAAATACACATATACGTATTTCTGCTATACTAGACAGACCTTCTTACTTCAACTCAAAAATTCAAGTCATTGAAAACGAATACATATTTATCTTCGGTACTACAAACTACAATGGAGTTTACGAAACTGAAAAAAACTGAAACAAAAAAGAACAAATAATCTCATCCTTGCTTCCTTTTAATTTAAATACCTTAGATATTCTTCCCAAGTGAAATACTGTCGTCTTTTTACCTTAGGAAGAGTGTCTTTTCCCCTGTGTTTGTCAGGGAAGATTACACAGATGATGAGGGTGACTGGCTCCTGCAGAGTTAGAAGGGAGCTTTCCTTACCAAGTTTTCATGAACTTTCAAATTCAAAACCTGTTAGCAATAAAGAAATGAAATTGCTCTTTCACTTTTCATTGTTTTTACCATTACTGAAAAAGGCAAAAAACTCTAATATGTTCAAAAGCTTATTTAAAAATACACAATGCTAAGTAGGCATTTTCTTGAGTATCAAATCGAAGCGCAACAGATAGAAAATGTGAAAACTCAACATGTATCTTCAGCCTTTCTAAATATGCAAACCCGTTTTCTTGAAAGGTGATATTTCACACATCAGTAGTTGCAGATCTGAAAGGCTCCTGAGTAGTACTGCACTTAAGAGCTCAATATTCTTTTTTAAAACAAAAAAAAATTGATAAAATAAAAGGATGGTTTGACAAAGTATGAAGCACGCCACTATTAAAGACAGAAGCAGAAAAAAAATCCCTAAAAAGATTTTGAATTGAAATTCACACTCTATTCGCTCTCTGTTGTGATCCCGTATCTCTCAAGAGTAAAAAACTTTCAAGACTGATATGCACTAAGATTGAACTCTGCTTCTTGCATATGAGATGCCTACATTTATGCCCACTACATTTCTAGGTTAATTCCTCCTTCCCTCCCTTTTATGTTCTTTTATTAGTAGGTATTTGAATAAACACCACTTGAAAGTCTGTAATGAAAAACTGAGTGCCGCTCCAATAAAAACATACAAACAGATATTCACGTATTTTACTGTTCTAACATAAAAACTTCTCCATAAAGAGCAGGAATTAAAATAATGTCAGGTAACAAGATTACCTAAGGACGTATTAAATTTCATTTTCCACAAAATAATTGTTTCCTCATTAAAACCAGACAGTATTTCAATTGTATAAAACAAGCCCTATACATCTTTTCTTTTACTTCCAAAAGAAATTTAATTAGGAGCGATAAAAGATTTGTGAGATATTTTGTTGCAAGAATAGCAACTCATTTGAGGTAAGAAACTAATGTGAGGTTATATTTCTGGTCACTTACATGTCTAAAATACAAATTAAAAAAAAAAAAAAAGGGATTAATTCTTAAATTCCACTTTTTCAAACTTCTATTTCCTCTACTTAAATCAATTTCTAGAAACTTTGCTTAGAGGGTGTAGTATATTTCTCTTTCTAGTGATAATATTTTCTTTTTTTCCTTATTTTTTTTTCTAAGAATAGGAAAAAGGTGCTATTATTCTTTTGCTTCAGAAGCCAATCCCGCTATCAGAATAGACTCGGCATGGCCACACACACACAGAAGTGTTCAGGTGAAGTATCATACAGATCAGTAAAGAATATACAAAAAACCATAGTGTATAATACTGTGACAGCTTTTCCATATATTCACATACAGAAATCTCTGACTACCTGTAACTAAACTGGCCATAAATCCTGAAGAACCTTGTCTATAAAATTGAGTAACCCATCAATATACGGTATCTCTTCTAAAAATACCCGTATTTTACAATAATATACAAGTTATCTGCTTGCAAACACAGAAGTAGCCATAAATAAAACTTTATTCTTTCATTTCATTTACAAGCTACCAAGTACCATGTATTTACACAGCACTGGACACTTAAAGTAGTTGCAGTCACAAAATGATCCAGACAGCTGTTGATAAAGTAAAGGATCTTAAGATAAAAGCAAAGTAATACTGTAACAGATAAGTGGCAAAAAAGCGGTTTTGCCATAATGATCAGACTTGCATGTTGCATCAATTCTGGTTGAAACGACTGAGCGCCATGCGATTCTCAGCTTTAATTGTTTGCAGTCTGGCTAAAGTTTTTACAGTCATTTCTCTTTTGCAGTTATTAAAATAAAAAAGTTAAAAACTATAGCAGCAACAAGCAAACCCTGTGACAGGAAGGCAAGGTTTAAGAACTAAAAAAGTTTATACAATGTGCTTCGGAAGGTTGCAGAATTTATCTTCCATCGGCTGGAGTTCGACTGAGTGACAACATGATTCGGGCGTATCTTTCACACAATTCATGTGTGGAATAGGAGGGTAACTTTGGCGGGTCATTGAAACCTTTAATCTCTGTAGAACAATCTAGCAGTTTTGGCAGGAAATCTGTCAGCTTCTCTTGCAAGTTAGCTGCAAATAAGAAAAAGAAACAAAATCCGTAAGCGTTTACATCTGCATGTGGAATTCTCCATTCTCTGCCCAACATTTACTTTTTCTTTTATTAGTGGGTGGGAAAAGGAGGAGTTTCACTTGGAATAATCCATTTTCTTCAGTTCTGCCAGCAATAACTAGGACATACCAGTGCCTAGCAAGATGGTCATATAAACACCCCTTCGGATGGTCTACCACCACAAATGTTTTTCCATTCAAAAAGCATGTTTCCTTTCAGGCCTAATAACCCAGTTCAATATATGGAAAAACTGTTTATTTAAATGTGTACAGAACTATTCAAAAGTCATGGCAGCTCAAAATACATTACCAAGGCACTAAAATAGAGGGTCAATTCAAGACACCGAAAGCATTGTATTTATTTAAAATTTTATTTTAATTAAAAATATTTATTTAAAAATCGCCTTTTACCTTAATGAATAAATGACTTACGTTCCATTTCTTGTCCAAGATAGGAACACCAACGATTTCTCATATCTTCCACAGCAACAATATCTTTTTCTTCCATCTCATCCACCAGTAGTAATGGCAAACATGGGACAATAAGCTCATTCATAATGATCAGGCCATTATTTACTTCCTGATCATCTCCTGATTCAAAGAGTGCTGCAGCATGTTCATTTAGTTTCTTCATAAATCACCACAAAAAAGGAAAACCTTTAAGTATACAGCATTTCACATTCTACCACACATCAGTTTCTGTTTGTTTTAAAGCACATTCTTCCTACAAAGCTACCTGGTAATTTGCGTTAACCACAGTTGAGCTTTAAAGTTTACAGTACTGATGCCCATACTCTATTGAGCCACTTGATTTTTGGGCTATTCCTCAAAGCCACTGCCAACTCAACCTTTGCATATTTTCTTTTTAAGGGCTGAGGTCACCCATCACCCGCTTTTGTTTTCTCACTATTGCTAAAAGTGACCTAATCAAGGAAAAAAACCAAAACCCCTTGTTTCCTGCTGAGACCTTTTCCAATATTTGTCTTCCCATCAAACTGTGGCAGCAGGGTAAGTCTGCTCACTAACACTGTCAACTGTTGCTCCTACCTAGCCCAGACACAATGGCAGCGAGCACACTACTTACAATCATAAAGATGGTGATTAATTATTTATAAAAATGGGAATAATGTTTTACTCCTTTCTTTTGCTTTTTTTCTTTACATAAGTGTAAGCGTTAACTTGCTAATGAAAGGTGGATTTTGTTGGTTTTGATTTACATGTTGGCAACGCTTTTGTACTCGTAACTTTTGTTAAAGCTATGCAGCAAGTTCAACTTTTTGAAACACACTTCACCCTTCACTTACTAGCAAACATTCTCGTCTGTAGTGAGATATCAGCTCTTCATCATGCCCTCTGTATGGGCCTTTGGACAAGAGTTCTTTGTTATTCTGGTAAGCATAGATAAGGTAGAGCAAGGCTTCCATATAGCTGAAGTAAAGAAACAAAAACATTAGATGCAACATCCAGGAACCGCCTGTTTCAAGCTAACAACTGTACTCCTCACAAGACAGGTAACTTCACTTCCTTGCTTGACTGTAACTCCACCCCTCCCCATCAATCTCTTCGTAACGTTTTTTTCTACCACATAGTTTCATCTTTCATACACGTTTATTAGAAAAAATTGTTTTATTATCAGGTTAGATCACTTGCACATGAGGTCTGATCCAAAGTTCGCTAAAATCAATGGATACCATTTCAATCACTTTAAAAAAAAAAAAAACAAAACCCCACAGCTTTGGACTAGCCTTGAATACACATTAAAACGTAATTTTCCCTGCATGCACTTGTCATGTGAAGTTTGATCTTCTGTTGCCATCTATATCTTAATAGTATTCTATACCATAGAAAATAAGATTTAAAACTGTTATTTTATTTCTAAAAAATAAACTGTGAATTTTCAGTCTTGCTAACTGTAAGTTCTTCTAAACTATCGAAGTCTAAAGTGATGGAAAAAGCCACAACGGCATTTTGAAAGCATAAGTGCTGATACACTGCTGGTATGCAGAAAAGAAATTCAAGTTTAATTAGTAAAGGATGAGTAAAACAGAGGACCTTATAACCTAACAGTTAATAATCAACTGCAATCCCTTCACACTTACATTAACAAACTCCCTATACACTGCTGCATACTATTTCCAACAAACAAGTCACAGAAACTCAGTTATGACAGACAATCACTGAAAGCAGTTCATGCAGTTACCCTAAAAACAAGCAGTTGAAAACTCATTTTTATTCAAACTGAAAAAAATCTAGGAAGAGAAATTTCCTAATGGAGTGTTGGAGAAACAGTACATTGTGCCCTCAGTCACACCTAATGAGAACAGGAGGTCATGGTTAAGGTTTAGACTACCAAAACCAAACCACCAAACTACTAAAAATGGCTAACAGTGGGACTACACATAGGACATACCTGAAAAATACATCAGAATTTTTTAAAGCAGACAAACTCAAGACTTATAGTAATGCCACCCCAGTGAGGCAACATAAAAAGGGAAAAGGCTACTTGAAATAGCAGTAGCTCCTGAAAGCTTTACCTTCTAATATCGCTGATTAGAAGAAAAAGATGAAGCCCAGCACAATAATTTCAGGATCTACTGGGAAATTGTTTTTCCATCATCAGATCTGCTTGTAGTCCCTTGTAATGCTAAGTATTTATTGCTTAATTACTATATTACATTACCTTTCTGTAAATGTAATTACATTTACCTGTTCTCTACCTTTTTGTCCTCAAAATGTAAAGCTATGCTTTAATTAAAAGAAGTCCTACCACCCTCAAGTGCTTTTCTTCTGCCCATGAATACTCCTAAAAATACTGATTACCAACACAACAGACAGCAGAAAAGTTCCCGTACAAGGAAAGGGGAGAAGATGATGGCAAGGAACTGGAGTTACTGGATATAAAGGCAGAGGGGAAGGACACTCTTCCTTTCCATTCTCAATTCAGTTATTCATGAAACCACAGGTTGAAATTACAGTGTCAAAAACTCAGCTGATCCAAATTAAAAACCTGCTGCTGGTAGTGGCCTTCCTCCTATTCCTTCTTCCTGCTCCTTCCCTCAGTTGGGTGACCTTTCCTTGAAACAACCATAGTGCCAAGGTAAGCTATTTTAAATGACCATTACTATACAACCAAGCTTGGAGTCCTTATATAGCTTGAGAATCTGAGCAATAAGACTACAGTGTAAAATAGCAAACAAATTCTGCTTTTTCACACCTGAAATGCATATGAGCTCCAGCCTATGAAGCCCACGCCTAAAAACACAGAAGGTGCTCACATGGAGCAGCTGTGATTATGGAGCTCACTGGGTCTAGGCTTTGGAAAAGATGCAGAGAGTACAGGCTGGCAGTACTAGCACCACTTTGAAAAGGGTATTACAGTCAAAACTGAAGAACTGTATTGGCCTTCCAAGAAGCTTAAATACAATGGCTAAGGTCTACAGTTTGTTCAATTTTCAGTTAGTACAACAAGAGTGAGCTGCAGGTAAAACCCACTGGCTGGCTGCATTCACCTCACCCACAGCAGGTTCCTACTCTACAGTATAGTCAGAGAAGATACGCCTGAAAGACTGTTTAGTTCTCTACCTGCACTGAGAAGCGAACCCTGTTAACCATCACAAAAGATCATGAGTGAATGCTGAAACCAAGTGTGAAAAAGATACATCAAACTATTACTTTCGTGTTGCTTTTGCATTTCTTCAACACAGTACAATTCTCTAAGGAAACCAGAGACCACCTGAATGAAGGTTGAGTTTTGGCTCCATCTAGAGATCAAGTGCTGCTAGTTACCAATCAGTGTTCTGAAAACTAAGAAAAGTTGGTTGACTGAAGGAGATGGGTTTTTGAAAAAAAGCCTCAAACCCATCTCGCTAATGAAGGTCAATTATTAATGTCTACGTTTTCATAAATATTTTAAAGTTACTTTTTTTTTTACTTCAGTGTTCATAAGAGAATGGAAAGATTTCATTAATTTAGTCTCACTTTCAGAATAAGGCTGGTAGTACCTGCCCTCTAGAGTGTATCAGATGTGAACCTCAGTAAGTATCTCAGTCTTTTGGGAATTTGTAGCTGAAACACGGGTGCCTAATTGCAATAGATGCCTTTATAGCAGGATACTCAGATCCTCATCCACCCTCTAAGCACACTTGACTCATAGTCTTACTGTCTTTGTATTAAATACCTCCTGAAGCATTTATGAAGTTTCGGCAAGAAATGCTACACTTTGGATGTTAGATTAGTCTGATAGTATCACGTTTGTAATTTCTGACCAATATCTGACTTTAAGAGTGGTCATTACAAGCTTGTTTCCTAATTTACAAAGAAGTTTGGTAACAAATACCTCACCCTAATTCTGCAAGTTAATGTAAACAACAGAAAGCTATACTAAAAACACTGTTCAGCACAGAGGAGAAACCTGTTCTTCCCTCCCTCTCCCTGGCATAATCAGCTTATGGCAAGAGTGGATTAGTGAAAACACTGGTATTTTGTCATTGGAAGTACCATCCTGGAATTCCAGTGCCAAGAAACTCAAAGGTCCTCCATTCCTTTCCGCCTGCTTAGAATGTTCATGAAGTCTCAGAGCAACTAGGAGGGTTCCTATACATCACACATTTGTGATGTTTAGGAACCTGTGACATTTTTTGTCTCTTTACTGCAGTTTTTATTCTTCAAATAAGCCAGGCAATCTTCTGACCAACCTTTGTACATAAGCTGCTTAAGCCTGACAAATTATCATATTACAATTTAGGTTACTAATGAACGTACTACTTATTACATGCTAGCAAGCAGAAGACAAACCAAGACTATGGGCTCATTGTGTTAGCCACTATACAAAGCCATGGCTTGTCCCAAAGACAAGCACACAGTCTATTTTCCTGTTTTGTTTGGGGCCTTTCTTCTTCAGGGCATACAAGACAAGAAACAGAAATACGATTCAATTTACTACACAACATATAGAAAAGAAACTAAGCTTGATTACCACTACAAGTCCCCTACCTCCTGTGTTACACATGAAAAAACAGTATCTGTGATTGACTGTAGAACTGTTTTCATAACCAAAAGTGTGATGGCTCAATTTTGACACCACATATGTGTCCACCAGTAGATAAGTTGCAGCTAATCATTTCATTGCTTTGGCTGGGCATGGGAAGAAGACATACTTTTGAACAAATGCATTTTAAAGATTCTTCTGCAGAATTCTTTGTGGTGTTTATACATTACTGTAATCATCATCCTTGTTGCTTGTAGTACATCAGAGAGTACGTTTCAGCTATAGTCCTTTATGTACATAAATGTCACAAATTTTTTATAGCCAGAATTCCTCAACTTGGTTCATAAAGAGATGGTAATGAATAACCATTGCCTCATGGAGCTAGGAAGAATCAGCTACAACTTCATAGTTACTCATGACAGTTTTCCCTCAAATATGCTCTTTTTTCCTGACCTTTAGAGCCCATCGTGGGTCAAATTCTGGCTCAGACAAATGCAGAAGGCAAAACTTTGCTTCTGTGGAAAAGACAGGTAAGGCAGAGACTTGACTAATTGCAATTGCTGACGAAAACAGATAAGCATAAGTGCACATGTGGTGCCAGAAAGATATTTATGTCTGAGGGATACCCAGAGCACCTATGAATGGGAGAAAAGTAGGAAAATGGGTGCATTTTGGAGGGTGCTCTGAGAAGAGTTTTACTCCTTGGAGTAAAAATGGAGAAATGGAGATTAAGAATAGGAAGTTGCACGAAACTGAGGTAGATGCAAGACTGAAGATGTTAACACACCAAATAAAAGCTTATCTAAAGTGAAGAACATATTAAACAAGATTTCATTTTAAAAAATAGCTTTACTTATCAATACATTTTACCTTCAAATTGCTCCACCACATTTGAGTTCTATACTACCACTTACCTCTTTTTTTGGAAAAACTCCAATCCTACCATGAGGAACATGGTTGTTTCCCTGAAATTTCTGTAGTCTTGATGCCATCTCTGCATATAAGAAAGGGTATAGAGTATTTCATCCGCAAACAAAATACATTTATCATTTTTTTTAACCACACACTTAGTGCTGAATACTCACAGTAGGCACTAAGGAGCCCTAGTAACCTTGGTATGTGAAAAGTCTCAATAAATAGAGAATCCCTAAATATTTACAATTTTTCTAAATTAGATCATTTTTACAGAATGTATTAGCATTTGAAATTAACACAAAGCATCTTCAGAGAACCCCAAGTGAGAATTATACCATATACCATTTTTGTTCTCAAAAAGAGCTGAGAAGCTAATAGCCTTTTTTTTTTCCTCCCTACATTACATTATTTACTCAGAAAGCGTTAGAAAACTTTTTCATACACTAAATATTAAGCTTAACTTTCAATATAAGAACAACACTGAAAAAAGTCTGCAGAGCTTACATGGAAAGTGACAAAAAATAAATGCAATTCATACTTTGGAGATGTTTATATTAGAGCAAAACATTTATTTTACTGCATCGAGATTTATACAAAGGGACTACTGGTACACTTTACAGGTAAATGCTCTAAGTGAGAAAGGTGCTTTTACTGTAGTTGGTTAGTAGCCAACTTTCAAAGGCTCATTAAAGATAAAATTGGGGACAGCATACTGTAATACATAGCTGCTTGCAGATTCAACACAATGAGCGTGAGAAAGCGCTGATGAAATGCCAACTTGCTATAAGGGGCAAGTACTGATACAGTTTTTGCCAAAATCACCAACTTCCTGCCTCAAGCTCAAAAAGTGGCATGTATCTGTAGGGGAACAGAAAACACCCCACTCCCTCACTCCTAAAGCTAAATCCAGAATTGTTTATTCTACCTGTACAATGCCGATCAGAAAACGGTAAACTATCAAGTCTTCCACAGCCAAAAAAATGCAACAGAAATCCCACTATAAGAGTCCTTTCCCCTCACAGGCTATGGAGGGCACATTGTCATGAGGCAGCATCTACTGTAGAACCTAAACCCAGTAATGAGAAATGACAAGTAAATATTTTTTATTTGGTTTGTTGAGGGAAAGATTACTCCCATAGTCCTCCTGAACCAGCTGCTTGGACACAGTAGCACAACAAGGTTTAAGTGGTGCACTGAAATTTGCCTAGCACATAAATATCCACTGTTACAAGGCTTTGATGAACAAGAGTTCAGAGTTGAAACTGGTGCTGTAAAACCAGCTACACACTTAGCTTTAAATATAAGATGAATTATTGTGGCAAATATCAGTCATGATTGCTTAATATCTTAGATTTGCTCTTTCCAAGATTTTCTAAATAGAGCAGAAGGAAAAATT
The DNA here is from genome assembly GCA_013398155.1 of Pedionomus torquatus. Lineage (NCBI taxonomy): Eukaryota > Metazoa > Chordata > Aves > Charadriiformes > Pedionomidae > Pedionomus > Pedionomus torquatus. The sequence continues at coordinate 191,969 of VZRU01011522.1, forward strand.
AAATGTGTAAACTGGTTATGTATGGTCTCAGCAAACGGAAAAATCTGGAGCTCTTAATAAAATGGGAATAGCTGCAGAAACAGCTGGAAAAGAAGAAAGAAAAAAAAAGCACAAGTGTGACTGCCTGGGATTCAATTCTCAAGATGCATAAGGCTGAGCTTAGACCCTCTCACTCTTTCACTGCTAGTTGTTCCTGACTAGAGAAAGCCAGTTGGCTATTAGGGTGATAAATTACAAAATACTGTTAGTGACATTGAGACACATTAAGTAGTAAGGACAGACAAACTTGACATTTGTTTATGGCTCAAGCCATCAGAATTACAGACGTGGAAAAAAACAGCTTTAGATCAACTGATCAGAGCACCCTTCCTACAAATACATGGTCTTTCAATAACCAGCTTCCAATTCTTAGTGTAAGACAAGAAGAAATTTGTGATTATGAAGTTCAGCTTACTAATAAGTATTTCACATTACAGTTTAATTTAAAACATAAAAAATACTGACCTCATATTCCTCCATGTTTACTTCATCTGGCTTGATCATTTCAAGTTTAGCTTGAGCGACCTTCATTATGTTACGGCACCTAACAGAAAGCCGTAAGAAATCATGATATTACTGGAAATTCACAAAAGATATTGTCCATACAAAGACAGCAACCTCAAGCAGAATAAGCTACAGCCTTATGCAAAACACTATGAAAACACTGTGGAAAATGTGTTTTTGACTATGTATGGTATGATCAGCAGAAAAGGGCATACTTTAGAAGTATGCATGATGGAGGCCTGTGTTATTTAAGATGTACTTCTTGGTTTATCACATTGCTTAGTCTTTAATATAAAGTTCAGATGGCTTGAAATTCCCCAGTATTTACTTTGCAACGGTAACATTAGAGGATTATTCACTACACAGAAATCAAGACTGAGTTCTCTACCTTTCCATTTATGTCTTTAAATGAGTAAATATATGGAATTTTGAGTGGAAGAGAGATAATGCCTTGCGTTCAACTAAGTTACCCATCTAGCTTGCAAGGCTTCACAGTCTGCTGCTGGCTTTCAGGGCAGCGAAGAATGCGAACTATACAGCCTTACAGAGTGTTTTGAAAGAAGGTACAGGAGTCTACGTGCAAAACTATGAGCAACATGGGGTATTTCTCCTTATTTCATAACAACAGAAACCAAACTTCTTGTTTACTCTTTTAATACAGATTTTTACAAAGTTTTTTGTTTTGTTTTTTTTTTTTCACAAAATATACTTGCAAGGTATTAACTAGAAGATAAAACCCAAAAAACCCTTTCCTTTGTTACGTGCAGTATCTGAATACAAAAGGGCTTCTCCACCTGTAAGAGAGCATCAGTGAGTAAAGGACATGAGACACATGGCTTTTATTACCTTTCATCAAAGCTAAGATTGTGATCTCCGAACTGCTCCAGTAACGTTCTCTCAATTATCTTCTTTGGTGCCTGATTTTGGATGAAGTAAACAATTGCGTGACGCAAGCGGTAATCACATTCAGGTGGTGGATCTTCCTGGGCTAATTTTAGCAGACGTGTGTATTCCAATTTAATTGCCTAAATAATTTTAAAAATATACATTATTCTTCATGGCTTTTAACTCTCAAACCTCAGAGACACTAACAAGATAATTCATATCCCATGGCCTATGGCCTACAAAATTTTTAACACTTCCGCACTCCACCCTTCTAACAAGTCTGAATTCTAGATTCTCATAAGATAAAAAAGGTACCTCTAATACATGGTTAACGTGCAAATACACAAATAAAACAAATTCTACAGAAAGTTTAATGAACATGTATGATTTCGGAAACACTAAGCGAGAGTGGAAAATGCCATTCAACAAAAATAAAGAAATTTAAGTTTTTTAAAGGAAATAATGCTTCAATATGAATAGTATTGGTTTCCTATACGGCAGAGCAGAGTCCTCACCAAATATTTCAGATCAATTTTAGAGGCTATCAGAAGTGTTTTCTTTTCCAGCTTTGCCAGCACATTAGATTTTAATGAACGCATTCAAAAGATTTTATTCATTGAAACTATAAAGAATAATAGCAACGTGAAAAATAATTATAAAAATGGTGACAAGTATTAATACTTCCCGTAATTTCTCTCCCAAAACAGGGAGGTGATCAGATTGCTTGCTAACCCTGTCAACCTGAAACAAATGACTTAACACAGCAGCTTCACACATTAGCAATGTTTCAATACAACATATGCACAAAATAAAGCTCCAAAGCAGGCAGAAAAGTATCCTGTTCAACATTTTGAGTTCCTTTCTCTTGAAACACCTGGTGGTAGCAGGTAACTTCTTTGACATTTAACTGTCAGAAATTTGGGCTCTCATCCTCTACTAATACACATTTTATTTCAGAACTAAATGCATGGGGAGGATATTGTTTCATGCAGGTTTAAACCGAGTGTGTGGAGACAATTAAAGCTTAAGAGAATGTTCTGCATCAACATTTCTAAATATTAATCATATGCATTACCATTAAAAAGGAAGGTTGGAAGAACTGATTATAAATATCAACAGCCACAGAGTTTCTATGATATTTCATCAGAAGTTCAACAATTAGAAAACCAACATGAATAATTATGCTATTAAACCCTGTTTGTTGGGGTAGGCCAGAAATAAAACCCAGTTCCTATAAGGCATTTAGTTTTTCATCTAGCTACTTCGAAGTAGGAAAAAAGATGCAACACGAAATCTGTATTTTTATATACATTATTTTAAAAAAATAAAATGGTACAGACTCAGAAATCCTATGCACAATGAAAAATAACACTATTTCTTTAACAGAACACAAGAAAAAGGGATAGCATAAAGAAGTACTACATGCTTTTGTTTTCTCAAGGAGAATGCTACATAAAATCTTAAGGCAAACATTCTGCAAGGAACTGTCTATAAAATTTAAAGAAGGATGATTGGCAGACATCATTGATCAAGAAATATCTTAATGGTTTGTATCAGTCACATGTCAGGCCTGAAATCTAAAAACGAAGCAGAACCAACATCCAACGTGTTTTAGCTGGGTTACACTAAAACAGAGACATGATAGAAAAAAACCCACAAGTAAGCAGTCATTTTATTAAAAAAAAACAAAAACAAAACAAAACAAAAAAAACAACACAAACCAGAGGAGAAAGCCCAGAGTGTAACAGTATTAAGAAAATATCATAGAAGGTTCTGTGATAAGTTTATGAAGTAACATGAGATTTCATCTGACAGGTTTCAAAATATTAATTTTGTTGCTAAGGAGGACCATTTCATCAGCATAGGTTGACACTAATGTATTACTCAAAAAACGAAGCATGTTCCACCTCTTCTAAGTCATTGCAAACATCATTCAGCAGAAAATGAGTAAGGAATCTTTCTACTCTGAAACAATTTAGTGTCAGAACACTTTTTCACTCACTGACAAGTTCTCACCCCCATAAAGTGAAAATATTTAAGCATTCAAAATAAAAGACTTAAAAACATTTCAACTGATCATTGTTTTCATAAAACCAAAGCACTAAATATAGTTTCATTTTGAATTGTATTTCTGTTTCTAAATTACCAAAACACCCTTCATACTCAAAAAATAATTTGATGTAATTAAATTTTCTGGTAAATGGTTTCATTTGATCAAATGAGCATTTTTTTTTCCAACTTAGAAAAAAAATTAAAGAGATTGACATCTTTCCATTAACTAATACGTTTGGAAAAAAAAACAACACCCAAAACAAAACAAAAACAAAACAAAAAAAAAACCCTCCAACCAAAATCCCAAACAAAATCTACTTCATTAATCAGAAGGTAAAGCAGGTGTCTCTCCATGCCCCAATGGCAGGCTTGCTTAACAGAGACAGCCCTGCAAACAAGTGGGATGGTCATAACACTTCACTAGGTATTCATTAAAAAACCCTCACAAACAAAGGAATAAACCCATGAGATTTTAATTTCCCTATTGAGGGTTTAGACATTTTTTTTTGGTGGGGGGAGCAAGCTCTTTGGCTGACTGTTGTTTGCTTGGTTTTTATTTTTAGTGGGTTTTTTGTTTGTTTGTTTCTATTGGTTTTTACAATTTCTTCTAGTACAAATACACCATAATAATTAAAAAGAAAACAGACTGCTACTCAACAACAAGCAAGAAACTTCTTCTCCCCTTCCAAATCACATTTGAGAGGATTTTACATCATGTAAAGTAACTCCCTTCCTAATACCATGAAAATTCAAAAGATCATAAGCTAAAAATGCTCAGAATTTTGCATATTTAAGAGTAAAAACCACAAAAAGCTTAATGTCCAATTCCTAGCAATAAAACGCTGTGTAAATAATAGTATTGACATCCATGCAATTACACAAAAGAAAGTAATTTAGAATTACTAAAAAAAAATCTTTTAAGGAGTACAAAACAAGAACATCTCTTTGAAATAAACAACAAATGACTGAACATTGACGTCTCTGGGTGAAAAAATGGATGTCCCAAGCAGTGTAGCAAAGACATGTTTTTTGTTACTAAGAGGGGGGAAAAAATAAAAAAGCATATTCTTACTTACTTTCTAGATCACACATCTAGATTTTGTGTTAATTGTCACTATTATCAGAAAGATAAAATACAAAAAAGGTCTATCAGCTACTGATATGTCAAGGCAGTGTGTTGCTGAACCAACAGGGATATAGCTGTCTATTTTTCAAGAGCAAAGTATCTAAATGGAGGACTGCTATCACAGAGGAGTATGTACAAATGCTGCGACAGTCTTAATATGCATCAAAGGGTGGAGGGAGAAGGCATATCTAACAAGAAATGTCAGAGGAAAAAAAGTTGAAAATGTTAGTTGTACCTTAAAGAACCCTGCTTCTGGCCCACACCTGTCATAAACATTCCTGGCTTTACCTATAGCCATGATAATACCTTGCATGTTCGGGGTCAGCATGACCTGCCACAAGGGATTTAAGGTAAAAGTTTTGCATGATTAATATTTTAATGATCAAATTCAATACTCTTTTAGTCTCATGCAAGATAAAAACCAAAGCATGCATACACTGAAATGGCACATTTCAATACAGATCTCGTGTGCGTATTCTGCAAATCAGTCATGGCATGTGTACATATTTTTACTGTAACAACATATGACTAAAGGAAGCTTACATAAAAAAAAAAAAAAAGAACTGTGTCAAATACAATTTAAAAGCCCCATGGTCAAAACTTCCCAGGAAAGGAACATGCATCGTTCAGCATTAGTATCCATCAGAAACTGAATGAGTGCTACCCATGGCCACCAAAGGATTTAGAAAAAAAAAATTACAAAAAAAATTTTTTTAAGAAAAAAAAAAATCACCCAATCACACCTTATACACACTATACTAAAAACAGAGTAAACAACACTGCCTGTATTTTGTACGTATTTCAGCATCAAAATAAGGGACTTATTGCTGCAATTGCAATTGGTCCCTGAAGCATTTGCAGACAAATGCTTTAAAAAAAAAAAAAAAAAAAAAAAAAACAGAAAAAAAAAAAAAAAAA
>VZRU01011522.1:205130-226481 GCA_013398155.1 Pedionomus torquatus
ACAAGAATATTTACGTTAAATAGAAGTAACAAAAATAAAAATGGAATCAAAACACAACACAAAGGAAAAACAAGAAGGTAAAACTAGCAATCCACTAAGCAGAAAGGACTTTGAACTATTTTACTTACCAGTAGTAGTTACAAGAGATTCTAAAAATATTTAGTAAGTCTAAAGCACAAATGTCTACTCTGCTGTCTTTATTGTCAGACAATCTCTTTTCTTAATTCCTATTTTCCATGTATCCACAAAAACCCCTCAAATAAATCAGCCTTGAATATCTATGATTTGATCCAGTTCTGACCTGGTAAACTTGCCCTGATTCCTGGAAAGGCATATGCAAATTCAAGCTAATAAACTCTGTGCTTTTTATGTGCCAGTTAAAGAGTTTATCTGGAATAATATCTGAAGTTAAGTACTTAAAACAAAATCTTGTAAAATTCTTACAGTAGAATAGGAATACAACTGTTTTCCAATATTTCAAACGTATCAGTAAAAGCATTGCTAAGAGAAGGATGTAAAACATAAAGAGGTTCTCTCCTAAAGGCAGAGGAGGAAGATATCTGTTTCTAGGATCAATGTAAAAAGCGTCCCAGGTTACATGTGTTCACTGACAAGGAAGTAAATTAGCAAACTTAGTTTCTATGTAAGTAGTTGGAAACCTGAAGAAGACAAAAGCAGAATTGGTTCCTTCCTTACTTACAAGTCTTTCAAAAGCATCTTACTGATTGGCTCATTTTAACCTGCTGAAACAGCACATGCAACATAAAAGGGAAAACTCATCTTCCCTGCTATGCACAAGATGCCCAAATGACAGCAGCTTAGCTAGGATGAAAAAACTGAAACCATCTTTTACTGGTGTCAGCCTGAACTGTGGATAAATGGTCTATTTAACATAAAGCGTACAAAATATTTGTTGCAAATATCATTTCAACACCACAATAATTAGTAACCATAAATGCATATGTAACTGTGACTTGAGAAATTCCTTGAAGCCATTTTCAACCTGATCACTCTCTTCCACATTATATGCATGTGGCAAAGATTTTGCAAACCTTACTTGAACTGTAAAGCTGGCTGACTGCACAGCAGCTGGAATCAGACTGCCATCCCAGAGACCAAACTGTACTGTAAGCCTCCCAAACACAAGAAATACACACAGAAGAAATCGTAGCAAGTCCTTAAGTCTGAATGCCCTGCTGTCTTTAACATCTGTTATCAAACCAGTGTGAAAGACTTCTTAAAATGATTGCAAGCCCATGCAAATATACTTAAATATATGCAAATCCTGATTAAAAAAAAAAAAAAAAAGAGGGCAACCGAAATATCTTTAGACTTTGACAATAAAGTTTCCTCACCCTAAAACAGGGCATCAAAAATCTCAGGTGAAGTTAAATCATTTTACTTAATACCAGGCCAACTGGGTCAGCTTGAGTGCCCCTACCCTTTGGCTCCAGCTCTGGAGGACTGGCTGTCAGTCATCCACACTGAGCTTCCAGGAAGGTTCCCCACAGAGGTTTGTGACCGGAGGACAGGCGAGTTCACTGTCAACAGGCGTCTCTTGCAATAAGCCGTTATATCAACGGCAATTAACGGTACAGGGCAACACAACAAAGTAAAGTAAACACAACAAGTAAATAGTTGGCATTAAGCTTCTTAGCTTACACTTACTACTCATGTAAACGGAAATGGAGCTTCACCACCCTTGTCACATGTAGCTACAGAACAGATATTCAAAGCTGATTTATCAAAGATGAATTCCCACAGGAAAAACAGGTGTGTCTTACTTCCTCACAGCAAGTTCACAGAGGGAGGGAAATACTCAAATAGCAGCTGATGAAATCCATTCAGGAGGACAAAACAAAATAAGGAGTTTGGGAGTATATCTCGTATGACAATTTGAAATAGGTTATATGGACAGCTGTACTTTCCTTAGAAACAAAGGGGACACGAGAAGATTAAGAGCTTCTTAAATACTAAGTATCCTGCAAATATAATACCTTTTCCTTAAAAAGTCTAATCTTCTGTGCCCAGCCCTGAACAACTCACAAAAGAAAACCTTTCAGCCCTACTACTGTATCATTCAGAGTAAAAGATCAATACTGTGAAACTGCTCCCAGAGAACAGGGCTATACTAAACTATCCAATTGCCCAGATGCAGAGGTAGGTGGGGGGAAAGCAGACAGCTATATGCACCTGCCAGCTTCCTATTGTACCAAAACACAGAATGGCAGCCCCTACTTTCAGACTGTGGTTTCAGATGGGTTCAGTACTTGTTCCCAATCAATCACTTAACGCACACCACTAATTTCAGGCATGGCACAGGAACTCCCTCTACAAATCTATATACCATCTTCCTCCTCTGTTTGTTGAATTCTCTTTCAAAACAACAGCAAACAAAAATATATAGTCTGCATTAAGCAAATCTGTACTACGACAAAGTGTCTTCCTGAGCAATCTCCTTTTCTCCATTGCATTGATTGCTGACCAATACCTTCACCATCCAGAGGTATTTCCTCCTATAAGACACAAGCCAACAAAGGTAGGCTATTTGGATGTGAGATTACCAAATTACTTCATTTTACTGCTACATGACATGTAGCCTGTAGCCTTCATGTTAACGTAAGTATTAATGAAAAAAAAGGTCTGCCAGTACAAGCTTAAAGCAAGCCATCTAGGCAAGTCTGCCTGAAATGCTGAACATCAGAGTTCAGCTGCCAGGAACTATTACAAGCCACGTACAAAATGAAAACATACCTCAAGGAAAACTATAAGCTGAACAGCTCTTACTTGGAAGGAAAATAGTTCTTTCTACGAAAAGAAAGTAGCAGAGGAAGTAATCCTCAACCTTAAAACCTGTCAAAGTGAGCAAACATGAGTACATGAACATAACAAATACCAGAGAAGCCACGACTCCATAGTAAAGCATTCTAAAAATGCTGTTCAGATTACAGAGCACGAGAAACTCCCTAAAAGGCAGCTTATACTAATAGTCAAGGTTGTGACTGATACTAAATCTAGACAGAGCTTAAAGAAATAACCCCAAAAACCCCAAAATCAAAAAACAACCAACACCAAAACCACAACAAAACCCACTGGCATTACTAACTACAATTTAAGATCAGGAGCCTTGAATTCTTTAGCACTAATACAGAAGTTGCAAGACAAAATGGCAATAAGTACAAAAGTAACAGTTGCTTGTGTCTAATGCTTTTCCACCTTAAAGTCGTAAGGCTACCTAACAATATGGTAAAATTGGGGTGAGAAAATATTATTGTGTTATATAAAAACTGAAGTTCTGCATTTGAGTTTAAAAAAAAAATCATAGATCATATTCAGGCTTTTCATTACAAAGTTACTTAAACTCAAGTGTCATAAGTTATACCTGTCATGTCACCTGTCAAATATTGTATCACTGTCTTATCTGACGGTGCATAATTAAAAAGTTTGTAAAACCCATTATGACTTCCCAATTTAATTTCTCAAACCACTGTATTGTGTATACTTGCTCTATTTTCAAGCACTTAAGAACTTTAGATCCTTTCTGTCACTTTTATTATTTTGAATTATTTCATGCAGAAATTGTACTTACTTGGACCATTGTTTTGTCAGAGTACATCAATTCAATTGTCCGGTGTATTCTAGATATACTTTCTTGTAAATCTGAAAAAAATAAAAAAAAAAGAAGCTCTCTTCCATGGGGCTGCATAATTGCACTGCACACATCTTTTTTTTTTTCTTATTAAAGGCTCAAACAAGGGTATGTTTCACATTTGGTGTCTCTGTTTATCTACCTACACACCAAGCACAAAACCTTCTTAGATGATAAAGTAGGAGTCAGTAGTGACACACCACTGCTCATTTCCTAGAGCTCAACCAAGCCCACCCCTGCTGGAACAACTGCTTCCCCTGTTTCTCTTGGAGCAACAGAACAGACTGTATGTTCTACCCACTCCAAAAAAGGTTTTGCTCAGAAATTTGCCAAATTTCCCTCCTAGAAGGGGCCACTCTACCCTATCTCCCCCACAGAGCACCAAGTCACAGCACAAACCCAGCCACTATCACTGGCCCAGCTCCAACACCTTTGCAGAGATGTTCTTCGGTGTTGATCCCACCTCACTTTCACCCTACTTCCCCCCAGTACCACACACACAGAAACCTGCATTGAAACACCCACATGTGCTATACTCAATGCCCAGTTTGCATCTTCAGTTTATACATCTCCAGTCCACTATAATCTCTGACTTCCTTTCCCACGTGTTAGAGAAATTTGGAAGTATGAAAGAAGCAACTTAGCACACACATGGATGTTAAGGCTATTTCCCCCAGTTCCACAAACCCCTTCCAAGGGCAAATGCATTCTCCAGCTTGTAGCATTACCTCTAGTGTCATTCTCTACTTCAGTCCTCCAGCGATGTAAACAGCCTTCTAGGACAGATAGCTCTTCCTCAGTGATGTGCCTTGGTGCTGGATGCATTGGCAGATCAGGAGGAATTCGTGATTGTGTGAATGGTTTATGTATTACTGATCTCTGTACAGGAGATGTGCTTGGAACATCTGAAGATGAAGGTCCCTGCTGCTCTATTGTGCTGCATTCAGTCAAAACATGAAATACAAAAATTGAATCATCACATGTATAAGCTTAAAGCTATACTGTAAAAATAAGCTTCTCACCTGAAAACAGAAATTTTAAGAGTATTAATACCCTACAGTGCACTCGAGAAAAGATACATACAATATCAGTATGTAAATCCTGAGAACTTTGTGGTGTACTACAAGTTCATACAACAACTCTGGCTACCACTACCAAAGACAAAGGAATCTGAATCGGATCAGTCAAGCGATACTTTGATTTACTAGAAATGCTACTCAACACTTTCAAATAACTTGATACAAGTAATCACTCTGAAACATTTCTGCCAAACTGCAGAACAAGAAAGAAAACAGCTTGTCTTATGGCCCATTGACCATGAAATCCAATAAATACAAGTTTGCTGTTTAGTAAGTTCTTCACGTCTTCTGCCTAGAAGACTTTCTTTTCCCAATCTCCTACCTAGATCTTATGTTAATTGAACAGCAACAATAAAGGGATATCTGACATTTACAGCACACTGGAAATCTAGCACCAAACCATCTAAACTTACTCCAAACAAGTTTTGTAACTCAAAACAGCAAAGTGCCCAGCTTAAGGTAATTCTATAGGAGCAGAAGAATATTAAAAATGAAAACTTGTTACAGATTTTTTTCTCTTTCCATCAATAAGACTGCCCACACGTAATCATATGCGTAACAGGAATCTGAAGACCTTTCTAGCAAGCCACACACTTTTTACTTTGTGCACAGCATCATGATACAGCCTGGGAAACTGGGATTCTTCGGTAGTTCAGACAGTTCCAAGAACAGTAAATGCTTACAATGTCACTCCACACAACATGCTGTTGTGTTTCTACAGTCTGACAAAAAAAAGTTGTAACGCATTTTGACAGAACAAACTTCCTATTTAGGAGTACAAAGTATATTATTTTTGATATTGTATTTCATGCAACCAATGGTAGCTTTTAAAAGTTAGTCTTATCATCGCTATTTCTACTGACATTGTATCAGTAAAACATCTGAATCTAAAAAGCCTCTAAAAGATTTCATTTCTTTCTCTGAAGTACAAACCATCCTGAGGGGACCAGAACCTAGCATGCTACTCGTTGAAAGCAATACAAAGAAGCTCTTATAAACTGCTACTGTCCACCTAGGCAAGTCCTACCCTAAGCATTACTAATAGTAACCAGTTCCTATAATGAGAAAACCAGCATTATTGAACCTTTATCTCCCTGATACTTTAGCTAGTCTGTATTTAGAGTCAGACTGTTAGGTTTCTGACAAACTCAGTAAGAAGCATTAAGCTGCAAAGCAGAAGAGAAGCATAACTCCCAGATAACAATTAACAAATAAATTGTACACCAGAAGCCTTGAACCTCTTGCAGCACATATATACTACCCAAATTCAGATACTTAAACATTACACTTGAGAAGCAATGACCCCACCAGGTATTGTGTTTATCTGGAAATGAAGGTAGAATTGTGTTTCATTTGAAAACAGTAATTTTCCACATAAAGACACTTTTATAAGCACATGAGACAAACACAGATTATTAAATTTTTGTTTTATCTTTTTATGTCTGTTGTGCTGAAAAAAAAAAACACTTCTAAGAAGCCTGAGGGGAGACCTTATTAATGTCTATAAGTATCTGAAGGGCAGGTTGAAGGAGGATGGAGCTGGACGCTTTTCAGTGATTTCCAGTGACAGGATGAGGGGCAAGGGGCACAAGCACATGCCCCTTTACTAGGGGCAGGTCCTGCTCGACTAACCCAGTGGCCTTCTATGACAGAATCACTATGTTGGTAGATAGAGGACGACCTGTGGATGTGATCTATCTGGACTTCTCTAAGGCCTTTGACACGGTCACCCACAACATCGTGCTTGATAAATTGAAGAGATATGGATTTGATGGGTGGACTGTTCAGTGGATAAGGAACTGGCTGGATGGTCGCATCCAGAGGGTGGTGGTCAATGGCCTGAGGTCCAGATGGAGAGCAGTCACAAGTGCTGTCCCTCAAGGGTNATCACATGTATAAGCTTAAAGCTATACTGTAAAAATAAGCTTCTCACCTGAAAACAGAAATTTTAAGAGTATTAATACCCTACAGTGCACTCGAGAAAAGATACATACAATATCAGTATGTAAATCCTGAGAACTTTGTGGTGTACTACAAGTTCATACAACAACTCTGGCTACCACTACCAAAGACAAAGGAATCTGAATCGGATCAGTCAAGCGATACTTTGATTTACTAGAAATGCTACTCAACACTTTCAAATAACTTGATACAAGTAATCACTCTGAAACATTTCTGCCAAACTGCAGAACAAGAAAGAAAACAGCTTGTCTTATGGCCCATTGACCATGAAATCCAATAAATACAAGTTTGCTGTTTAGTAAGTTCTTCACGTCTTCTGCCTAGAAGACTTTCTTTTCCCAATCTCCTACCTAGAACTTATGTTAATTGAACAGCAACAATAAAGGGATATCTGACATTTACAGCACACTGGAAATCTAGCACCAAACCATCTAAACTTACTCCAAACAAGTTTTGTAACTCAAAACAGCAAAGTGCCCAGCTTAAGGTAATTCTATAGGAGCAGAAGAATATTAAAAATGAAAACTTGTTACAGATTTTTTTCTCTTTCCATCAATAAGACTGCCCACACGTAATCATATGCGTAACAGGAATCTGAAGACCTTTCTAGCAAGCCACACACTTTTTACTTTGTGCACAGCATCATGATACAGCCTGGGAAACTGGGATTCTTCGGTAGTTCAGACAGTTCCAAGAACAGTAAATGCTTACAATGTCACTCCACACAACATGCTGTTGTGTTTCTACAGTCTGACAAAAAAAAGTTGTAACGCATTTTGACAGAACAAACTTCCTATTTAGGAGTACAAAGTATATTACTTTTGATATTGTATTTCATGCAACCAATGGTAGCTTTTAAAAGTTAGTCTTATCATCGCTATTTCTACTGACATTGTATCAGTAAAACATCTGAATCTAAAAAGCCTCTAAAAGATTTCATTTCTTTCTCTGAAGTACAAACCATCCTGAGGGGACCAGAACCTAGCATGCTACTCGTTGAAAGCAATACAAAGAAGCTCTTATAAACTGCTACTGTCCACCTAGGCAAGTCCTACCCTAAGCATTACTAATAGTAACCAGTTCCTATAATGAGAAAACCAGCATTATTGAACCTTTATCTCCCTGATACTTTAGCTAGTCTGTATTTAGAGTCAGACTGTTAGGTTTCTGACAAACTCAGTAAGAAGCATTAAGCTGCAAAGCAGAAGAGAAGCATAAGTCCCAGATAACAATTAACAAATAAATTGTACACCAGAAGCCTTGAACCTCTTGCAGCACATATATACTACCCAAATTCAGATACTTAAACATTACACTTGAGAAGCAATGACCCCACCAGGTATTGTGTTTATCTGGAAATGAAGGTAGAATTGTGTTTCATTTGAAAACAGTAATTTTCCACATAAAGACACTTTTATAAGCACATGAGACAAACACAGATTATTAAATTTTTGTTTTATCTTTTTATGTCTGTTGTGCTGAAAAAAAAAAACACTTCTAAGAAGCCTGAGGGGAGACCTTATTAATGTCTATAAGTATCTGAAGGGCAGGTTGAAGGAGGATAGAGCTGGACGCTTTTCAGTGATTTCCAGTGACAGGATGAGGGGCAAGGGGCACAAGCACATGCCCCTTTACTAGGGGCAGGTCCTGCTCGACTAACCCAGTGGCCTTCTATGACAGAATCACTATGTTGGTAGATAGAGGACGACCTGTGGATGTGATCTATCTGGACTTCTCTAAGGCCTTTGACACGGTCACCCACAACATCGTGCTTGATAAATTGAAGAGATATGGATTTGATGGGTGGACTGTTCAGTGGATAAGGAACTGGCTGGATGGTCGCATCCAGAGGGTGGTGGTCAATGGCCTGAGGTCCAGATGGAGAGCAGTCACAAGTGCTGTCCCTCAAGGGTTCGTGCTGGGACCAATAATGTTCAACATTTTTATGTTGAACATATTGCTCTAGGCAATCCTGCTTTGGCAAGGGAGTTGGACTAGAGGATTTCTAGAGGGCCCTTCCAACTCTGACAAATTCCGTGATTCCGTGAAGAGAGCAGAAACTTAATGCCATACCCCTAAGGACATGCCCAGTTGTATTAATCCAGTGAACAAAGCAGTTAAACTTCCTTCCCTCTCTCTCAGGAGCTGGTTTTGCCTCTCACCTTGGGAGAACAGGAGGCAGCCCTTACCTGGGTGAGGTCTGGGCTGGCAGTGTGCCACTGGCAGGGGCACTAGCACCCAGGTCATCGACTGGAGACGTGCACACCGGCTTGCTGGAGGCGAACTCCAAGGCATACTGCAGGACATCTACCAAGGGGAATCGTTTAGGACCAGAACCATAGCTTAAATATCTGTTAACCACAAAACGTATTAATGCCATGACTCACGTATACAAAAAAAAAAGAGAAAAAAAAAAAAAAAAAGGATTTTTTTCTGCTTGACTGCAATTAAATAAAGCAAGCCTTTACTAGCATGTTTCATGCACCAGAACTACTATGCTAACACACAGTTTTCCAAGAAAATGGTAATAGAAAGGAGATACAGCAGGGAAATTTAAAGCAAAATAACTACACACAAAGTGCATAGTTGAAAGGAGTTATGCTATGTAGCTTACAATATTATTTGCATTTGCACTGGGAACATTTATTATAGTACCGTTCTAATCTCTGCTGTAAAACCGTGAGGTACTCTTTCAGTCTCTTGATTTCATCTCGTTTAATTCTTGTTATTTCTCTGTTTTTGTGCATATACCTGTAAAACATGAAATTTGGAGAAAGATGTCAGCCCATAGTACTCCAACACTGAAACTGAGGTCTGTACCCATCAGCTGTGGTGTTCAGTAGTAATAAAAACTATCCCTCCTCAGAGCCCTGTTTTACCTACAACATTAAGCAGTAAATCAGAACTGAAAAGAAAATGGTAACCTCATTAAGCCTCCCCTTCCACAACGTTCAGAACATGCTTTTATCCCCAGTGTCAAAACCTCTGTTTATAGCATGGATGTGTCTTGTAAGTTTTCATTTAGAAGCTTTATAAGTATGTTTGCAGTGGTTTCAGTAGCAACCACATAGTAATACTCGTGTTTCATTGTTTAGGCTCACAGATAAAGCGAAATATTTCACCTCTACCTTAGAACAGCACGCACCAATGTTGAGGTTCCTCTTCAGTCCATGCAATCTATCTGGAACACCATGAACTATCTGACTGCTCACCTTCTTTCCCAAATGGATTCATAAACACTGATTTTTCAGAGTATTGTGCCTGCATACACAATTTCCTAGCAATGAATTAAAGACTGAAGTGTAAGCAGGTTTTGGCACAAAGTAGCAACAAGTTTTAAATTGTTATCTATGTGTATTTTCTGCAACATATCTATGTGTATTTTCTGCAACATATCTATGTGTATTTTCTGCAACATGTGAAACCCATGAATATTATAACTTGTCCGGCTAGAATAGAAACTTACTGTGATTTGAGCAAGTACAAGATGTACCAGCAACTTTACTAAACTCAAGAAGTTTGATTCATATTCATACTAAGACTTTGTTGATAATATTATACTATACCTGTCCAGATACAAAATTGGAGGAAATTCTAATTTGTTGTGTATCTTCTCTGGTCTCCCCAAAGCCTGATTAAACTCAAATCTTGATAGCTCAAAAGTTAAGACAGGAGGAAGCTCAGTGAACCAGTGCTGAACAAAAGAAAAACAGAAAACCCCAAAATTAATGTCTTCAATAGCAGAACTTTAGTAATAATGTTACAAAACTTGAAGACTGACAGCTATAGGAGAAGTCGGTGTTAGAGGGTAGATCGGCATAAGATTTCCAAAGTTCCCATCTTTCACAGTAAACACAGACCCCATTTGTCACCCATGCTGCATCAGAGTTTTTCAACTCATCTATCACGTTAGGAAGCCTTCTTACCTTCACATTTGTCTCATCTGTACTAAAAGCGGCCTATACTTGAACCTACGTGCCTTGCCAACTCTCCTGTTCTTTAACTCTTGAAGGCCACTGAAAAGAGTTTTCATACTCTATCAAGTGCTGTTGCAGTCCACTCCCTCAGACTCTAGTTTTTAACTGGCATCACTCAAAGTTTCTAATGACCTCCTGTGTAACAGGATCAGCAAGTACCCTAGACTGTGTTAGACAAGCTCTCTCAGTGCTGTAAAACTGGTACTTTTTCTGGAAATCTTCTCCATGCTACCAACCTCTCCTGAAGTTTGTGCTCATGTCTCTAATCACTGCTAATCCAGCCACGTTATCGTCACTTTATCCCAATTTTTCTTTTTAAAGTATTCAAGACAGATCTATCCTTAGCCCTCATTTCTTTCCTTACGTACTTCATTTCTCAACTAAATGACAAACTCAGATCCAACTCCCACATTAAGGTTCCTTTTTTGTCCCCACTCTGTAACAAAAAAGCGCAATCTATCCATTTAATACAGTTTTGACATCTAACCATCAACTCGAACTTCCCCAATTGCTGTAGATGCCATTGCCACACATTTCTGACACCAGTGCCAACAGCCCAGACGTGGCATTTAACTCAGGGCTCACTTCAAGTTCTCCTATCCAGCCTAATATCTTGAATAAGTCATTCTGTACAATACCTCCAAAACAGCCTTTTCTTCCTATGCTCATGGCTAAAATGTGAGTGTACATTCTTATCACTCCACATCTCGGTGCAATGTTTCTTCCCTTCTCCCCTTGCCTGGCCCTAGCGCACACAGCCTTGTCACACTAAGATTTCCAAGCTGTTGCTGAATTTTCCTAGCTCATTGCCTTCAGCATCACTCCTCTCGTTTGTTTACATGTAAAATGAGCTGCCTTCGTTTTTCTTGCCTGTATCAGCCTCCACTAAGCACTTTTTCAGTTTTACAGGAGATAATCACGACTTCTTTCTTGCAGCAGCTTCACAAAGCAGTAAATTTTAAAGCTAAAGTCAGAAAAGCCACACCACAACCCTTTCCTCTGAAACACTTTTGTTGCGAAGCTGCCAAACCACTTAATGATGACTAAGCTGCTGATGTGCTGAAGTTCATCAACCACGACACCGACAAACGGTGTATTGTTTTGTAATTCCAAGTATGGGCGCTGACCTCCATCCTCTCTTGAATTGAGATTTAAGTTCCTTGGGACAGGGAACGTTTCTTTTTTCTGTTCAGACATCAGTTTGCTTGCTGACACTCTACCCCATGGCTGAGTCTTTCAGGCATAATAATAATAATAATGAACAACAAGCTAAATACCCCATTAGAGGCCACAATGGGAACAATGAAAAAAAATGGAATGTTACTTTCAGGATAAAATGGCTCTTTCAACACATGTGAGTACCACATTAATATTATTCCAATTAAGCTTTGATATCTACCAGCACAGACGAATGCCACTTCAATTCTTTGTTCAGAAGAAACAGACTTTATTAAAACTACAAGAAATTCAGCTTCCTTCAGTACTTCCAAAACCTTTGAATGCACTGGTAAGATCTTTGAGACACTACGTTTAAACATAACTACTAACAGCAGCAACCACTATTAATAAATTACTTCAGAGAAATGCAAGCAATTTACTCAGCCCTGCTAGTAACGCAGTAATCTTTTTCTACACTAGGACTTCGCACATTACCTTTCTTGTTCCGCCACTGTTATCAATCTGTCACATGACTATTTCACTTCTATTTCCACTTGCTAAGAAGCCTAGCTGATTAAAACCTTGGTAGTTTCACAGTACTCAAAGCTTAACCCTCTAGAATCATTAATAATTATTCTTCTGTTCCCCATAGTTTCCTCACATTACAGGTCTAAAAAAACCCCAAACAACTACAACTCAAAAGCAAAACAAAGAATCCCAAGTCTAACATTTCTAGTCAGGCATTTATAATCGTACTGATATTTTATGTATGAACACACACACATTTTAACTGTAAGACAACGTTCAGCCCATAAGATGATCAATCATCCCCTTGTAGTAGCCACATACAAGATTTCACCTCACAGAGAAAAATTAAATTTTGGATTGTACCAAAACATTTCTGAGATCCTTTTTCCTTCAGTTATTTTTCAGGAAACACGACCAATATAAGAAGGCGTTTCTACACGCGTTGGGATAAAAATTAAAAAAAAAATATTAAACATCCTGTGAAAGAATAACACAGTCAGTAAGATGCGTAAGATATTTGCAAATGCCTTTTAACATCAGATTTTGTTGATCAATAGTTGATCAACAACAGCTGTCTAGAAAAAGGGACTCCAAAAAGGATGCTATAAAATTTTTGTTGGTAACACAGAATTGGAAATAAAACTTCATGCTGGAAGATGATTTCAGTGTGGATCACTAAGCTGTGTAACTAAATCCTGTGTCTATGATGATATGATTAAAGGAAAGAAAATTTCATTAGTGCAAAGGATTGACATTAAGAAAGAAAGTATACTCGAAGTTTTTACTTAAGTAGAAGAAACTTCCTAAGGTTTCCCATCTCTAAAGTAACTGTGGTGAAACATGAAAAACTGTATAAGGAGAAAGTAGCTCAGCCTCTACAGGCAGTGGGGTTCCCATATTGCCACATCAATAATCCACAGGTTATTAAGAAAGCGCTCTGCCAGAGAAAAATGCTGGGCATATACCTGCATGCCAGCAACAAGAAGGGACATTTCAGAGTATACACCTCTAGTTTTACAATGACCATTGGTTGAACTACCTCTTTTTCCTAACCCGTGACTTCTGCACAAGAAATCTCATTTGTCACCTCATCCCAACACCCCACGCTGCATACAGAACACAATGCTGCTTACTGGGGCTCCATATGAATCCCTCCACCCATGCTTCCAGCATGTTCTGACACTTGGCAGCCTCCTGCTCTACCAAGAGCTCTCCTGAGCAGCAGACCATAGATTAAGTATAGTCTATCCACCACCACGATCAAAGAAGAGGAGAACTACCCTCTGTGGGGGCAAAGAGGAGGATGTCGGAAAACGTCAGTAAAAAGGGGAAGAAGGGCTAGGGTGCTGAGGAATTACAAGGCAGAGGCACAGAGGAACAACAACAACAACGCTCTGAAGCAACAGTCAAACACAGCTCAGTTGCTGTTTACAGTATGGCACAGCCAGAGCTACTGCAGAACATTACGCCCATGATCTCTCCACAGATCAAATAGCAACAGGTGGAAACCAGCTTGTGCCAAATCACTGTAAGCACTTCACTGTGCCAGCTTTTAATAAGCATGATCATCATATCTTATGAAAAATACAAAACGATGATACTCTGCATACTCCAAAAGAGATACACTCTTCCTAAATTAACAATCCAATTATGCCAGACATCAGAACCTGTGCAGCAGCAAGTCATGTAAAAATAACCATGAATCCCAATAAAAAATAAAGAGCACTACAACACCACCCTGAAAGAAGCCCACAGGAGCACTTAACTTACCTCCTGACCAGACTTCGCAGAGTTTTCTGAATGGAGAGATTCAATTTCCCCTTCAATCATTGCAGCTTCTAGGCACTCGTGCAGATCTTTAAAGCCATTAACCTGGAGTGGATACTGGCCAAACATTTCTGTGTTTTCAAATTTCTTACCTTCACATAAGGAATTAAACAGTTGAGGTTTCAGAAACAAACATTAACCTTTTTAAAAACCCAACAATCCTAGGTCACCTGATCTAGCCTATCACCTTATCTAGCATAATTCCCACATTTTCTTATTGATCAATTCAGTTATATGTATGAAAACCTGTTTCTTAAAGTCATTTGAACACAATACTGAAAATTACTGTATTTTCCTATTCAGCCCAGTTTTTATATTGTCTTTGCACCTATTGCTAGTAAGCAAAACTAAGAATTACTTGGCACCACATATGTATGGGAAGTTTTACACATATAAATCAAAGTCCTCCTCCTGTAAATAGCAGCTCAGTAACACAACCCTACATTGTATCAGCAAAGTCAGTGGAATTGCTGGTATGAAACAGCCCTTTGTACAAGCACATTTTATAAAATAAACCACAAAAGAGAACATTCATGATTTTTGTCCTGAAAACAAGAGCATAATTTGGTAACAGTGTATAAAGATGTAAGCTCAAACATGAGCAGAAATAAGGCTGACGAGTGATTTCACTCTACAATTTCAATTTATTTATTCCCAAAGGCAGTAAACAAGTCTCCTTATACCCATCAGTTTCTTTTTATCGGTTTGGTTTTTATACATCTCCTTAGTTAAGATGAGAATGTAAATGAAAGTAGCCTAACACAAAGGAGCTAGCGCAAGGGACCTGCAGAAACATTCTGAAATCTGGCAACAAATCATTAAGTACACTGTTTCAGGCTGAGAAACAACCTAGAAGCCGCTTTAAAGATTATAGCTGCGCCATTCAAATGCATGTCAGGAGTCATCCACTATCAGGATCAGGGACAGAATCACCAACAGTAAACATACCTTCACAACTGCTGGCCTCCTGAAAATGCAGAATGCAGAAATTCTGCAGATCTACTAACTCAGCAACTCACCCTAACTTCTACTGCATACTTTCAGCTCCTGAAAGTCATCAAAACAGTCTTTTTGGGCACTGCAGCTCACTACATTTACCTTTGGTCTCATTCTCAGGACAAACCTTTTGTCACAGACTGAATGTGTGTTCTCCAAGTGTAGTTCTGTAGAAGCAGCTAAAATGCTACAACTGCACCATTCACTTGTGTACTTAGACAAGCAGAGAACAAACATGAGCACAGAAGTCCAAGTAAATACAGGTGCATACCTTCAAGTACACCTACTGCTAGAAATCGCCCATAAAACAACTCCACCATTGGGTTCTTTGGTTTCTCTCCATCCCTGAAAACCAAAAGTGTGTTAGTTAAAAAAAAATAAAAAAAAAAATCAAACACAAAGCTACAAACTTTTGTAAAACTATGAGCAGAATATTCTTAATTCATTATAAAAATGCTACCTATTTTACTCAGTTACTGTTCATTAAGTTTTGTACTTTCCTCTAATGACAACAGCAATGATTCACGTATTTGCAATGATAAGTATATTGTGCAAATTAAATGTTAGAAGTGCTTCATTCTAAGAAAATTTATGAAAATCATATTCAACTTGTGAGCAGCTAAATTGTACAAAACCCTAGTAAAAACTATTTCCTGCAACATTCTAGAAACCATTTGTGTATTCAAAAGATAGTTTACAGATATTCACTTATACCATCACAGCATTGTAGGAGTTGGAAGGGACCTTCAGAGATCACCTAGTTCAACCACCCTGCCAAAAGCATGTTGGACAGGAACACATCAAGGAGGGGATTTAATATCTCCAGAGAAAGACATTCCACAACCTCTGCGGGCAGCCTGTTCCAGTGCTCTGGCACCCTCAAAGTAAAGAAGTTTTTCTTTACATTGAGATGGAACTTCCTGTGTTCCAGCTTGTGTCTGTTACCCCTTGTTCTGTCACCGAACACCACTGGGCCTGACCCCATCCTCTTGGCACCCACCTTTTAGATATTGGTAAGTATTGATGAGATCCCCTCAGCCTTCTCTTCTCCAGGCTAAACTGGCCCAGGTCTCTTAGCCTTTCCTCATAAGAGAGGTGCTCCATTCCCTTGATCATCTTAGTAGTCCTCTCTTAGATTTGCTCCAGTAGTTCCCTGTCCCTCTTGAACTACGAGTCCCAGAACTGGACACAGTACTCCAGATGTGGCCTCAACAGGACAGAGTAAAGGAAGAGGATGACCTCTCCCAACCTTTCTTAACGCACCCCAAACAAGGAGCATTTAATTCTGAGAAGTATATTGAACATTTTGATGAGAAAAAGCAAACCAAACAACAAAAAATCCACTTCTATGGTTGAAAAAGATCCAACCAAGTCTGACGGAGAGCTAGAAAAAAATCTTACCTCTCTTCTTCAGCTTTTATTTGGAAGGCATCTTCTAGCCAATCTAATAATTTGTGTGTAAATTCACTAACATCTTGCTGTTGAAAAATATAAAATGATCAGTATATGTTTACATGTGTAACAATACAATGAAGTGTCACCTTACAAGGTCAGTACAGCAGTATTCCCCCATATGAGGGCTCCAAAATCACACTATTTATACAACTATGTCATGATTTTTATAAGCGGCTCTTAGAGCACACTGAGGCTCTGGTGTTCCTCAGCTATTACACTGTCCTGTGACCCTTATTTCTTGGACTCAGCTTTCATACCACACTAGTCCAAAGGCATCTTATGAATCCCATTGTTCAAACCCTTTGGTATCTAACAAGTGGTGACTAATATTACTTTCATCAAGCACTAAATTCAGCATGCTGTTGTAATTAAAGACCTTAGCCACATAACCTCATGTGGGAAAAGGAAAGCATCTGAAGAAACGAAGTATTTCTCAGAAGAGAAAAATATATTCACTATGCTTTAGGCAAGAATCCTGAAACATGAGTGTTAGGACCCTCCACACCAGTATCTACACAGGCAAATAGCATACTAGGGCTGTACCGGCCTTGGATGTACTGTTAGATCAGAGGAATAAAGCTCTTTCAAAAACCACAGACTGAGAAGCTATACTAAACCCTAAAAGCAACAATGTGGAACTATTTCTTAGTTTCTAAAATAACAGGAAGAAAGTGCACTGAATAAAATAGACATGCTGTCTGAAATTATTTTTATCTTTTTTTTTTTTAATTAAAAGTAGGTAGAGATCACACAATACTAGAGAAAAAGCTCAAAGAATGTGACAATTGCAAGTTTATTTTCTGTGAGTATTTTGAATTTTTGTTTTCCTTTTTAAGTACTTCCTATTGCTAGATGACCACATGAAAATATGCCTAAGCTTGAATGAAAATATATAGAAGTTACCTGTTGGGAATCATTTGATTTAAAAGCATCTTTAAGGATTTCAACTGCTCTTGATGGGTCAACATATTTTCTCTTCGAGCCTACTAGAAGTGCAAACAGGTATCTCAATTCACGCATGAAAGGCAGATTCCTATGTTCCTATATTTGAAAGGGAACAAAAAGAATATTTAAAGAAGTGGTAATAAAACAAACTCCCACATAAAAAAAAAAAAAATCTACTTTACAGAAGTGTTACCCAATGAGCTCAGCTTATATCCAATCAGTATAACAATATATAAGCTTACTTGCAATATTACCAAGGCAGTGCTGCATGCCTTTTACTTGTCAATTTTACAAAATAACATAGTTCTTGTGGAAGACAATTACATTTCAGAAACTGAAAGGTCCCTGAAACCACATCTAGATGTGGTTGTTTGACTTGAAATGGTGCGGAATGGACAAGTGAAGAAGAGGAGTTGTATCTAAGATGTATCTGCTGTTCCAGAGACTTACAAAACCTTAGGCAACACAATGCAACAATATGCATTGATTTTACTGAACTTAGTCTTCCCCTATACCTCTAGCAGAATTTCTTGTGAGCCTACACACTGCCTAGTACCTTTATAAGCTTAACTTTTACTGAAGAGTAAGGTGACACAAACTTTTTTTTTTTTTGACAGAAGTGAAAGAACTAGCCTGCTTTACTTTTATACTTAAAAAAAAAAAATAGGTAGAAGAGTTTTAAGCTCTTTTTCTAGTTTCCAGGAGAGAAGCAGAATAAATACCTTCTGCTTGTATAATGAAAAGCTAGTTAACTGAAACACAAATCTGTCATACCATAGATTATACCACAGGTTACAAATGCTGTAGAGACTGGATATCACTCATACTCCTGAGTAGACAGTAGACAAATACTTGTGAAATTAAACCCTAGGTTAATAGCCCCTTGTATTTAGAACAAAGTATCACTCAAAGGCAGCACAGATGTCAGATGCTGGTCAAACTCGAATTACTTGATGACATACTGTTTCACATGCTCATCAAACAGCAGCCCTGCCTAGTTACTCCTATGTCAATCCTATGCATAAAGTTTTTGTACTTAAAGTCTATTTTATTTCAGCTTGTGAAACGATGTGTGGTGGTGAAATGAAACATGTTCTGCAAAATACCTAAAAAAAAATAAAATATATATATATATGCACACACACACACACACACTTCCGGTCACGTAAATTCCCAGACTGTACTTGCTCTTCTAGTCCACCTAGCAAAATACCTGCCAATTATAAACCATGTTCACAGAAAAGGGTGAAGACTTCATCAAATGACATCCTGATTCAGCATTAAATTATTAATTTATTATTAATTATAAAATATTAATTTCTTTAGGAATAAAAATCAATCTCCCATTTACATACTTAAAGCACTTTATAACAATAAAACAGGGAAACAAATTGTGCAAGTGATTTTTTCATACTATCTTCATGAAGGAAATGCTATTAATTTTTAATAGATTAGTTTTAGATACAGAATACTGGCGATAATTCATATGCATAATATAGATAATTGACCACAGAATACTCTAGATCTCACCTTCCTTTTGTTACATCTGAAGTACATCAGCAGTGAGTATTATTGCATTGCTTACCTAACTTTACACTACTAATTTGGCTGAGTTTTAAGCATACTCGTGGCTTTAGGTCGAACAGCTGGCTACTGATATCAGTAGGATTACTCAGAACTAGTATCACTGTAAAGCCTGTAAGAGTTCTCTAACACTAGACAAATCCTTGGGGGTTTTTTTGAGAAAGCTTGATTTCATGCATGGGTCACGATCCTTGAGCAGATTATGTTGGCATTACCACAACAAACAGTGATTCTGACTAAACAAAGCCTAAAATCTTCAAAAGGATGTGAGCCAGTCCCCAAGAGAAGTTATACAGACCCACAAAGCACTTGCACATTAGAACAAAGCTAACTGAGAGCATACAGCTCTCAATTTTAAAGCATAATGTAGGCATAACACCAAAAAATATTAAAATCATTGTTGAAATAAAAGCTCCATCAAAAGTCCATAATCTTAAACATTCTTTATTTTATCACCAATCCTGCCTGCATAAATTATTTTTAATACACTGATTTTGGAACGATTTATGGTTAAGAAATGCTTCTAAAGCAATCTACATGTATAATACATAGCAAACATTTATTATTGTCAGAGTATGCCAGGACACAGGCATAATAATAACGCCGAGACAGAGGGAAGGATGTGCTAACCTGCAGCACAGTAACGCATTTCCTCTGATAATAAAACATTTCCTGAAGATATTGGGGCCAAATATTTAGCTGGCCTCACTGTGTACAGCACAAAAGGTCTGTTCATATGACAGCAAGAGGTAAAAGAACTGGAAGAGTGAAGAGCCTGCAGTAGCTCCACCGAAATGGATCTTTTCTACAGGAACACACCAAGGAAGAAAAATTCATTTCCCAAAAAAAAGAACAGGTTGGAGATTTTAAATGTATGCTCAAGTTTAAAATCCAGAAAAACAAAGTCCAATTAGCTGGGGCAAAGAGGAAGGGGGTTTTATTTGTCTTGGGCTGTTTTTTTTTTTAAAGTCAAAATTCATACCATAATTTCTGGATTAACAATTTTACACCACAAATTATTAATAGCATTTCATTTCAATATATTGATAGGAAAGAACAAAAACACCCCACTATGCAATATCCCCTGAAGTACAACCACATGCTTTAATTCTAAATCATGAGACTGTCATGACCCTAGCATTAAACTCTACTTTCCACCAACTGGAAGAACAACAGGTAAACTGAAGTCTAGAAAATTTGGGATTATTAAAACTTGGTCTTCATGAGCATGAAATTTTGATTCTAGTGAAATCAGTCATGTACAGCACTTTATATAGGCTAAAAATAAAAGACAAACCAAAACTAATTCAGATAGTTTTGTAACAAAAGTAATGATGGAATTAAATTCTAGGGCTTTTGTCAACAGGTAGTTTATATTACAACTTCAAATCAATTTGCCTCTACTTGTTTTCACCTTACAAGGAAATAAAAGCACCATATTTGGAGGCATGCATGTTTATTTCTTCTATGTGTCTAAATTCTAACTAGTGTCTAAATTCTAACTAGTCTTTTCCTAAATTATCCCCAAAACATATTTCAACACTCAGACAATCCTTTTTCAGCTGTAGATAGGACAGCTGAGAACATCAAATAATAATGTTATTTCATTCTAGAATTAGTTAACGAAGGAGAGGATACAAACTACTGGCAGAGACTACTAGTAAGCTTGCAGAAAGCAAGGTTTCTGCAGCAATCCATATACTTGCTTGGTGTCACACCACTTCACACAGCCTTAACATTGCCTGTCATGGTCAGTATTTCTAAGAAACAGCACTTTGGAATTGCTAAAGGCATTTGGCTGCTAGTGTCAATGTTTGGGCAAGACATTTTTCAGAAATAGCTTGTTTTTAATCTACTCCATACCACCTCTTAGATGCCAACTGCTTTCTAGACCCTGAAAAATGAAGGTAAAGAACTCCGAGTGCTAGAAGATGTTACTAAAACAAATTATGAGATAAATAATGAAATACCAGGCAGAAAGTCAATCTAAAATGCAAGACATAAATATTTCAGTACAACTCTTTGGTAAAGCATGAATTTACCCTGTCTTTCTTAAAAAAATACAATGTCCCATCACCATCTTGTGATAAGTTCCCAATACTACCCATGTTGTATTTGCGCATTATCTCATGACCTAATGTAAACATTTTTTCCTAAGTAAAAAAAAAACAAAACAACAACAAAAAAAAAA
>VZRU01011522.1:226499-278881 GCA_013398155.1 Pedionomus torquatus
AAAAAAAAAAAAAAAAAAAAAAAAAAAAAAAAAAAAAAAAAAAAAAAAAAAAAAAACAAAACCAAACACACCACCAAAAACCAAACCAACACACACCCAAAAAGTGACAACTTGCTCTTTGAACAGGGTTTGGGGGTCAGGGAAAAAATTACACAGTTCTGACTAAATGTGCAACTTCTTTCACAGAACATACCCTGAGGTTTAGAAAATAGATACTATCTTCTCTAGGTCTGCCTTTTAAATTGCAGCTCTTTCTTTTGCTAGCAAACATTCCAGTCAAGCCTGAAGGGCCAAACAACTAAGAACAGGCTGACAACACACTCCCTTTTTAAAATCCAAAAGAAAGGGGCAAAAGACAGCAGTCTAACTGGACATGCAAAAATTCACTGATCTCTAAGCCATTGCTAAAAAACAGGGTATCAAGTGTCTTTATGCTTCATACAGCCACTTCCTCTTCCCATTTCTTCCTCTCCATTTTCTAACATAGAAACCAAGGTACTCCCACGTAGCTCTCCTCAAAGGGCATCCATGAAGGAAGAAAAATTGGTCTGTTTTGTCCCTCAGTCCATGACCATTCCCCCTCACTAATTCACTAGTCTGAGGCCACAAGAAACTGGAGCCAAGGCTCCCTCTCTCCAATCTGATGACTATCAGAATAAGCATGGGAACATTTATGACAATCACTTCATAAAGCGGCCAGAAGAAACAAATTAATGACCCAAAGCTTAATCTCAGATCACAAGCTACAAAAACCAATGAAATGGCCATGCCAATACCAACAATGCTGCTGGTAAAGCTGCAGAGATCAAAAACGTGCAAGTAACCAAAAGCATGCCCATAGCTGCACAGCATGAGGGGTCTAGAATAAAATACATTAGTTAGCATAAACTCCATTCACATTAGAAATGCTCAACCAGCAGCGGTACTGCTGTATCAGCAAAGCCCTGCCACTGAACCTGGTCTAAGCAGCGGTATGGCGAGCAAACTCTGCCTCTCTCCCTGCCCCACACTCCACTGTGAAGCTAGTGTATTTTATGCAACATCCATAAAAGGAAGCTCAGAGAAATGTTAATTGGCACCTATAAAATCCATGCTAATCTGAGCTAGAGAACAGTGTAAAGTTCAATGACAATGGAGAAGCACCCTTAGCAGCCACTAGGGGAAGTTAGCTTCCAATATTACCTTTTGGTTTCGGGGCAAGTCTTGAGCATTTGCAGGAGGATTGAAATTCAAAACTAGTCTCCGAAACTCCAGCAGGTTAAATAACGACTGAAAAGAAAAAAAGAAAAAAATTAATAAACCCCCCTACATCTAAGCAGTTCTGTAAACAATACAAAATTCTTCCAAAACTACCTTAATGAACTAAATGGTGTCAAACGTATGAAATGCTAAAGTTTCATTTCAGAAGCTGTATTATTTCACCCAGCTTTGCTAAACATTTTCAACAAAACACCATTTCTGGCAAGAAAACAGCAAAGTCAAAAGACCTTATTTACAGTTCATTATGTAAATGAAACAATTTTAGATAATAGGCGAATAACTTTCCACCAGTAAAAATTATTAATCACGTAACTGTCAGTTTAGTTCTGAAATCAAAATCAAAGCCTGTTTAGCCATGTAAAATTCATCTTGTAGCCCCTCCATCATTAACCTCCTAATTGTAAAGAGATTAAATCTTTGTATATGTAACTTAAATCTACTTTCAATTATCCATACTTTTTGCATTCTTTCCATTTCTCCCATTACATAAAATTGGGTTATATGTCTTTGCAGGTAAGTAACTGATAACATTCTTATTTTATGGACCATAAGACATGGTAACAGGTGTCTACAGGCACACTCACAAAGAACCCCACAGCGTAACACAGCCTGAAGAGTAGAAGAAGACAAAAGAGAGTAGAAGAACAAGATGACTCTGGGTTGCAAGAAAAGAAAACAGTCCAAAGCAGCAGCTGACAACTGAAGTCCTCAGCACTTGAGAAACTGCTGCATACAGGCAGAAAGCACTTTAGTTAAAGTTCACCTTATTACCACAGACTAGCATTTTGATGAAGGGTAGCAGAAGAGGTTTAAAATATTTTAAATGCGCTCATCACAGAAACACAGGGAAGTTTTCCTCCCCTAGTCAACCTCTTTGGTTTTAAAATCAGTAAGTAACGAGTTGGTTTTTTTCTTGATCACATGTTGCTATTTATTTTGGAAAGGCAGAGCTTGCCTATCCCAGCAATTGGCTTTGATGCCACAACCTGTCCCTCATAGCTAAAGATTTAATTCACAGACCATAGTGGTTTAAAAGGAGTTCTACTCTACGGTGCCAAGAAAGTGAAACAAATTGGGAAGAGGCACTGTGTTTATTCTAATAATTTAGAACATGTTGGAAGGGGAAAAAAAAAAAAGATGAATTTGTGAAAAGTTGCTGCATTCCTGACTCTCCTTGTAAAAGAGTCTGCACTGAGTCTAACCTCTTCCAGTATCCCAGAGTACACAGCATCTCTAGCAAAGTGGAAAGGCTAGAGTTGTCTTTCCTAAGCTTTTTAGATTAAAAAAAAAAAATAGTAATAATTCAAAAACCCTAACCCAAAGACACCTTCCTGATCTTACTAAATCAACACAGAAAATTAAGTAGTCAAGCTCCCCCCCCGCCTGGCTTTGCTGTTCAAAATACAGGTTCCTCTTTTATCCGTCCTTGTAGAGATGGGAGATTAAAACACAGAGTCCTTTGTTTACTTACTCAAAGCATAGAAAATGATAATATTTAATTCAAGTGTCATTCTAGAAGTTGGTACTAATTGAAGTTATGTTTCATGATGTAACAGCATTCCACTGGTGGGCTCTTCATCAAGCAAAACATAGCAATGTCTTACATACAAAATAAACCAGCTGCTGAAAGACGGTGTCCAAAGACTGACTTCTCTCCATGACTAATCCAAGTACCATCAAAGAGCCAAGCAGCTGACCTGGCCAATTTCGTAACACACACACAAATTAAGTACAGAAAACTGTACTAAAGTTTAGAAATTTTGCCTGGCATTCAATCCACAAGTTTTTTTACAAAAAACATATTTCTTTATTTCAGAGCTTTAAACTCTGCACGTGTAACTACACGCTTTACTAAGGCTGAACAAACCTATTTCTGCAAGCTGCTGAAAATAATTAAAAGGATTGTCTCTCGCTCTTTTCTTCTTTAGCTTTGTTCTACTCAAAGTTTCTTATGTAATACATTTAGTTATTAAACTTCTCTTCAAAATGGCTTACATTGTGCACAGTTGTGCTGAGATGCAGCAGAATGCTCACAATTAATCCACCAACAACATCATAATGCTCATAGGACAGTATCATGCTGTAGCTCTTCTATACTGAGCTAACTCAACTTCAGAAAACATTTATCTTCATGTAAAAAGGAAAAAAATAAAGATGATAATTTCCCAGTGTAAGTGTAAACAAGTATATGATATGCATGTCTGATATCAACTAATTTTTGTGCCCAAAGTACCTCAAGGAGGAGCCTACATATCTTACCCTGAGATAAGGAGATATAAACGAGCTCACCTAAACCCTCACTTCAGCAGAGACCTCCCATGGCCAAAAAGTGGCTAGGCAAAACAATTCCCAATTTGCTGAGCTGTTGACTAGGCTTCTTACATCCTACAGGTGATGCCACAGAGCAGAAGCTCTTCTTCTACAGCCAGTGAGAGGGACATAGCAGAGACTGTCCCTGGCCCAAGTGCCACCCGCTGGCCCCAGGCCAAAGCGCTGGCCTTACAAACACATTGCATGGGGCAGGACTTCTTCTCTCACACACTTGGCTTCAACTACAGAAAGGTATCAGAAATCCCACTGCAAGGAAACAGGCTGGATCTAAAAAGGTGGACCCTTCTTTATTTACTGGCCTTGACCAAACGTTAAAATCCACCCAGAAAAATTCTCAAAAAGATAGGGGTTGTGTTCAGTGTATCAAAACCTATTTAAAAGCTGTCACCTGGAAACTTGACCAAGTTGAGGCTAAGTTATAACTCAAATTACCATGAGATTTTCAGAATACCTGCATCCTATTACATCGGTTTGGGGGCTGAACAAAAGATTAAAAGAGATTGAGAATAAACAAACCCAAAATTCAGTGGCAGTTTAGAGTATTCAAACTAACTGTGCTGAAAGACAACAGACATACTGTGGCTTTCCCCTGCTATAAATGGTGATGATACAAATGTATTTTCTGTCATACCAGACAGAGCTAAGTAGACTTGTAGACTCAAGACTACTAGGTAATAAAACATTCACTTTCCTGAGCAGTGCCTTCCCACACTATGTAAAGCCCAAACACAGCTTCAGAATATAGAATGCCTTGGTTTTACTTAAAACACCCTACTTATCCCTTTCCCCTGCTTAATGTCTAGGATTATCAAACGGAAGGACCTTGGCAGAATTTAGGTTGCCTGAGCAAAGGATTAATTCTTAACATTCAAGAACTGTGATGCTGTATTAATACTGCAAGAATATAAATGAGTCAGCATATTAAATGCATAAAAGCTTGGCATACAACACAGATCATTAAAAGCTACCAGCAGAGTCCTAAAATAGTAAAGTTACTGACATGAGAAAACTTGGAGAGTAGTAGAACAGTACTTCTGCTTCTAGATAAGAGATGACCTATCAAGTTGCTGCACAGAGCTCGAGACAGGCGCTCTCCAATGGATTCTTGCAAGTTCTATAAGCATGGGACACTGTTTCACTAACAGATATATGAAAACCTTTTGGTTTTTTTGACTAGAAACTGTGTAGTTTCCACTGCTGAGAAAAAAAGGTAGAAGTTTGCACAAGAACTGGGGAATTCTTTAATATTGATCATCCTTATACAAGTTTACATGAAAACCCTGATTTCATAATACTGCGAACACAGCCATCTTCCCATTCAAATTGTAAAGATCAAGGTTGGAATGAAGGGCTTTCATATTGACCTGTGAAACTAATGTTAAAGCAATTCAGGCTGCTGATTCTAAACCAGTCAGCAAGATGCCAAAAACATTCTCATTTGGCAAAAAAATCAGCCAGGATGATTGTATGACTACTGCTGTAACAGCTGCAGAAAACCCAAACTTCTACTAGATTGATAAGAAAAAGAATAAAGAAATAAAGAAAATCATGGTTACTAATGAAACTTGGCAAACAAACCAGGACATACCTATTGGCAGACAGTGGAACACCATTGGCATATCAAGAAATGCCATCATCATTCAGGTTTCTCTTAAAGCAGCGCAAGAAAAGCTGTGCAACTTCCATTCTTGCGGCAAGCCAGCTTGTAGGCTCACTTTTACCGAAGTGAAGGTGGTTAACAACAGGCAAGGATGCTACAATTAGCATAGGTGTGCATAGCAATAGCTATTTGTCAGCAGCAAATACCAGCTAGGAATTAGTCCCAAGGTTTGAGACTTAACAGGAGAAAAATACAAAGACTAACTTGAATTTCGGAAAGGGGAAAAAAAAAAAATTTAGGGAGGACTTCATTTGACTAGTAGCCAAAACTTATTTTGTTAGTACAGCTTGAGAAGCAACTCTTCGGCAGGAGGAAAGAAAAATATGCATTCCTGCAGAGCCTGTAAATGAATTGCTTCAGGGACTGGCATTTTGCTAAATGATCTTATGTGAAGTACAAATTTATATATGCATTAAGACATCGCAACACCCATTTACCTCATTTAGTCATCTGGGGCCTTTTATGCATTTCCAATTCTACATTTATTCAGATTTTAAAGCTGCAAAGCAGAGAAAATATCTACCTTCATTTTGTATAGTAAGCAGAGAGCAATCTTAAAGAATGAACACATTATTATTGTTCTAAAAATAAGGCAGAGCTCTATTTCTACTTCTATGTTGTTAAATATATTATTTGGAATAGTTTGCTTCTGCCAACATGATAAATTAAACTTCTGTTCTCACTTCACTTTATAAACAATTTTGGTGGTTTATGGCATACAGAGCTAGTTTTAGTGGTGTAGATCAGCCATAATAGCCTTTAATTTATGCCAATGATCTAAATCAAAGAAAATGCGGGATGCTACGGAACATACGCCCCCATCTGCACACATTACCATGTGTCTCTTCAATGACATTAAGTACTTCGAATTTGTTAGCTACCAATATTTGAAGTGCTAAGGGTTCGAAATAAAAATATTCCTGAAGAGTACATTTAGGCTTATTAGTGAATTCACACTCCTGCACACCTCACATTGTATATTAGTGTTCAACAAAGCTCCATATTGCAAAAACAAACAACTTCACTGGCCACCAAGTTCCCTTCTCTTTCAAGTCATGTATTTTGGACTCTATACCACTAACGTAAGAGAAACACTTCTCCATCCTCTTTAAGGCTCTCCCCACTTTTTGAATTAATTGCTCTATTTAGCTGTTTTTCCTTTTGGTTCATGAACTTGAACCTATTTGTTTCACAACAAAAACTCATGAAGTGACTCTTTGTTGTCACTGCACCATTTGCTCTGCTTCCCCAGTACACTCCTTTCCACCAGCCTTATAACTCACACTGGAGCTGTCTCCTACTCCACTTGGATACGTCTTATAAGGAGTAAATTCTGTTTTCGGAACACAGACCTAATGACAGGCATTAAATGTGGACACCAGGCCTATATTTGAGTCTATGCATACATCCCATAGCAGTAAAAGTCAGCCAGTGTAATACAAGAATTCTTCCTCTAAAAGCTTGAACTGAAAGTGACTGATACACATATCTGCATTTGCGTGTTAAGTTTAAACACATCTCACTTAGAATATAGAAAACAATTATTGAAACAAGACTATAGAGAATTTGAAATGTATTTGAAAATAGTAGCACTGCATACTGCCTTTTGCATTTTAGAGGAAAAAAAAACAAGAAAAAGAAAAAAAAAATCTTAAGAGAAAAACCACAACGCCCCAGACATTCCTGATACTGCTTCTTTTCATAGATTGAGAATTTGGAACAACCAAAAGCCTCCCCAAAAATCATCATATTCTTTAGAAAATTACATGAAAGGAAGGGAGAAGGGAAGAGAGGAAAATGGCTTCAAAACTAAGACTTGAGCAGGCTGTCCTGTTCAAACTTCATTGTGAAAGTACAGGAAGAGAAGGTTTTTTTTCCTCTCTCCTTCTCTGAAACAAAAACTCCTCCAGACAGATATGATGCTATCTCATGGCTGAACTTCAACAGAACGAGCCCACTTGCACAGGGGTAGCAGTCATAAAACATTTAGTGTTCTCAAAGTCACAGAGTGATTCAATCCCGGATCTTAAAAGCTTTGGGATGTATCTCAAAATGAACATTTTTATTTATAAATAGTCAACCAATCAACATTCCAAACGGCTGAAAACCAAGGTATAAAATGCACTTTTCAGCTGTCATGTTTTGCTTTTCCAGAAGGCTGAGGTGTAATACAGAAGATGGAAAACAGCTTTCACACTGTTTGACCTAGAAAGTCAAACTAACTTAAGACCTCTAACAGACTTGGTTTAAGTCAACGTTTTAAACAAACAGCTCACCATGGTATTACCAGCCTGCATTTAGAGAACATTTACTTGTTGATAGCAACAAACTCAGAACATTACTGCAATTCAGAAGACAGATAAGTATGATATGATATGTGTCCAGAAGAATTCACTTTATATTGTCTTGGCACATACTAAGAAATGCCATTCAACCACTCCTCTATTACACGTTCAAAGCAAGGAACACGAAATAACAGATAACATTCCCTTACATGGTTACAGTTTTCAACTTCTTGCCTAAATGTACAACAACATGAAATAAGTTTGTGATACAACTTTAAATAACACACTTAAACACCTCAATGGATTTATGCCCTTTTAAACCTATGAACTGCACACAGGATCACAACCCAACACCTATTCTGTACCCTTTATTTTAATTAACAACTATTTATGAGTCAAAGCTAAAATCATCATCCGTTAAAGCTTCCCAACCCTTCACTACAGAAATTTCATAATATTATATACCACTGAATATAAGATAAGGGGGGGGGGGGGGGGNACTGGAGACCACAGAAAAGAACAAAAAGCAGGAAAAGTAATTTCCTGCCAGCAAATATCACAGGATGACTCAACTTGGAAGTGACATGTCAATCTTTACACTGAAACAGAGGGAGTGATGGAGGGAGGAAAAGCAAGAAACTGTGTTTCCAACATCATTATTCCTCTGTCCATGAACCTCTACAGAACTGTTTATATCATATTCCCAGACATGGCCCTGCCCCAGATCGTTCCATGGAGAAAACAGTGGAAAGAAAATACTCCATCCACGACCACTGACTCAAACAGAGATTGCTCACTGAATGCTCTTCAGCGTGCAAGCTTCCACTGCACGCCCAGGGAAGCAAGTCATGTGCAACTCTTACTATATAACACTAGGCTTTCTGGTATTAGTGTACTGCCACATCATCAATCACAATCCCTTTCATTCAACATGAGAAATAAGAAAAACAAAGCAATGCAAAAGTTAGATACTTGTGGTATGCTGCTTCAAAGATGGTGAGAACAATAGCCAAGCCACCAACTGGGAAGAAAATACTTGCTTGTTTCTCACCCATCATGCTGGCTTTCTTAAAAGCTTAGGATCAACTGAGATCCCAACCCCAAATACATTGACATCAGGAAAGCAACAAAGCTATTCCTAAACACAATGCAACAGAGTAAAGTGCCAGAAGTTCCATTAGGGACACTGAAAATAAAAGTTAAAGAAAGGGCATCCATGGAGGCTTACGCTTGTAAGATGGCAGCTTGTTAATTCTTTGTTCTTCAAGCTACATACTTTTGTGGAAGAAACAAAACAAGCGTTTCATTTTTGAAAGACTAACCAGACTTTGACAGACTCCTGGAGAAAAGTATGGGGATGCCAAACCTCAGCTGCCCTGTTGGGATAACTAATTTGGAAAAGGGAGGAGCTACACTCCAGACAGGCCCATGGAAACTCATGAGACTCAGAAAAATACCACAGCTAGTACTTCATGTATGGGACTGCAGAGGAAGGTAAATACAGCAGCATTTACAGCGCAATTTTCATGTGATTCCCTACACTCTTTCTTCCACTTCCACTCTTTCTTCTTTGTCTTACCACACAATGTGGATGACACTCACTAAACAACCAAGTACTAATTATTTCCCACAACATCTTCAAGGGGCAAGTACTGCCAGGACAGTACTTCTCACACATGACTGAAAACCCTAGATGGAACCCCAAACAATAAAGTCAGTCTTGTGCAATGTCTTAAAGCAAAAGACCTGGGAGAGAACTTGCAGAAGCAAGGAAATCTACAGACATGACTGCAACAGTTATCTGCCTTCTGCGTCCTACGTCCTGCACTTAACTCGTTCTCAGAATGACACAAAGGAGACACTTCACAGGCTCAATAAAGGCATTAAAAGACATTTTCTGACTATAAGCTCCTAAAATCAAGGAAAATTATGGTTACCATTTCACAATGGAGACGCTGAAATCTACTACAAAAAAAAGCAAGTAACAACATGCAGTAGTATATTTGTGCATTGTCTCTTTAAAGAACTTGATATCTTCAGTTCTATTTCAAGAGCAGGCATATGCAGTTACAATACTGAGCTTAAAAAAAAAAAAGAAAAACCACAACAAAAAATCCACACAAACATCCAGAAATATTCAAACGCCTCAAGTTTTAGGGATTCTTCTATAAAAGTTAATTTAACTAAAAGGTAGCAAAAGCATATACAGGTGAACTACTGTCAGAAAGGTATGTTTATTACAGGTTCAAGAGGAGGTGCGGAAATCATTGAGGGACTTAAGATTCATTTCTTGGCAGCTAAGAAGCAAGTATGCTTTATACAGTTTTGTTTCGATATATTTTCTTGAGGACTCAGTTTTAAACTCAAGTTATTATGAAGTCAAAAATCTTCAAGAGCAGGACAGATTTTTTAAAGTCACACGGTAGAAAAAAAAAATTACCTTTCATTCTAATGATGCTGAATGCAACTGTTAAAAGCAAAACTATGGTTTGCAGCTATCTGAAAAGAGACTCCCCTCTCCCTACAGAGGGGGATGACTCCTGAACATGACACATGAACAAAAACAGATTTAAAAGCAGTATTTCTAACAATGTTCAAATCTTGTTAAGTTCTACTGTCACTCATTGCAAACATGTTAGGAATTCCATGCTCTTAATGCAAATAGAGCAAACTGTTGATAGCTGTATTTGACTATGCCAGCTAATTGGTGGCTATAAAAACAAGACACATTGCAGAAGGAAACTGTCAAAATGTCAAAAGCTTTCTTCCCCCCGCCCCCCTTAACAAGCACCCCTTAAATAGAAAGAAAAAGATTTTTCTTTCTTTGCAATTTAATTTTAGATTCTATTACAAAATATATCATTGTGACTGACAGTAGTTAACATTTAGATATTGTTGACCTATGTGATGTGTCAAGTTTCAAAAGAGTCCTAAAGAAAGCTTGAAAATACTTCTACATAGTAAATGCAACCCAAGGAGTCAATCTGTCCTGTGGACAAATAAATATGGTATTAGCTAATGCTCTAAATTAACATGCATTAAATTTCCTGGGATGGTCGTTTGAAACGTAAGTCTTCCTGGCTGGCAGACAATATTAATAACCCACACTTTCAACCAACTGAAGCTATAAATCTTTCAATGGTTCAACTTGAATTACATTCTATAGACCTAAATACAGAAGTTTATCTATTAAGGACAAACCATTATAATTCCAAATGCCACAGATTTTCACATAATATGGGTGACAACAAGAACTAGCCATTCGTCTTTATAATCCATTTTCAAAGTATAAAGTTGCATATAGGGTATAAATAACACAAGATCATAGGTCTATCCTAGGTTTTTACAATCCCTGGCCTGTCTATCCTAGGTTTTTACAATCCCTGGCCTCTGTTCTTATCTCTGTGGTTAATGAATTAAAATTCACGTTTCCTTGAAAACATTCATTTAAATATTTGAGGTTTCCTATGTATAGATATTTCTTTTACAGAGATACATATATACATAAAGTCATTCATCTTGAGATGAAGCACCCCTACAAAACTAAAACAAAAAAATCCCACCAAACCCACTCAACATCAAGTCAAAAAGATCATGGATAACAGCAACCCAGTTTATGTAGTCTACTAGGATTTCAGAGCAATTTCCGAAGTCATTCAACAAAAGCTTTTAACTAAGCAGCAATGAGGTACGATGGAAGGGTTCAAGCACAGACAAACAGGCAATGAAAAAGAAAAATAGGGCTGAGAAGCAAACCACTTCTTCCAGCCTGAAGGTAGGTTACTGCAAACTCATGACATCTGTGCTGAAAAGCAGTATTCAGAAGTGATATAGAAAAAAGAGCACATGCCAAGGTGACCAAGTTTGCTCAGTAGAGAGATGCATTGTAGTAAAACCAAGACCTAGCAAAGATGAACTGACAGAAGCAACTGAGTGCCTATGTAAGCATCATCCATGAAAGCATCAGTTCAACACACGAGGTAGTAGAATCTGAATAAAATAATTAAGAAAGGAAGACACAAGGAATTAGTAAACTTTACTGTAGAATCATTGGGTAATTGAGTTCAGAGGGGACTAAGGAAAGCATCTAGTCTAACATCCTGCTCAAGCAGAAGGTCACCTGCAAGATCAGAACAGGATGCTCAGGGCTATTTCCAGGCACATCTTAAAAGCCTTCCAGGTTTGACAGAGCCTGCACAGTATTCTTGGGCAACTTTCTCCACTACCTGCCTGTCCTCACGGTGAAAAACTTCTCATGTCGAGGCTGAATCTCTTATCTCGATGTAGTCCCGTTGCCTCTCATACTCCCAACGTGCACTGCTGTGAAAAGCCTGACTCCATTTTCTCAATGGTCAACTAACGCAGACTACTCCACAACTTCCCAGGTTGACTTTTTGGCCTACCTACAGTTAATCAGAAACTTCCATGACCTTTCAAAGATGAAATGAGTGCTAAGGCGCTCCCTTTCTCTTAGTACCACTGGAGGTAGCTCAGTGGGTCCTATGGACTTCAATGGGTGAGGCTTCTTTGACTTCTCTAAATCCTTAACAACTGCTCAGAGTTCCTGTCTCCCAACTAAGCACAACTGTCTGGGAGACCTCATCAGTGAAGACTGAGGCAAAGCAATGCACAGAGTACCTCAGCCTTATTTAAGCCTGCTGTCACTAAATCACCTACTCTATTCAGGAACAGAACTGTGCTTTCTTGCTCTGCATTTTATGACTGGGATAACATCAAAACCTCTGCTCTAGGTTTTGGTTTTACTTTCATAATACCATCCCTCATACGTGGGCAACATTACCAAAGCTCTTCTCAGCAGCCCATCTCTGCTTCCAGATCTTGCACACTGTCTGCTTACACAGGAGCTTGGCCATGAACTCCCTAGAACAGCAGAACAGATTTTTCTTGCAATTAGAGGATGCTGCCAGCTTTCCTGATCTACCCACCCTTCAGAGCTGCCTCCTATGGGATCCCAGACACAAACTTCCTGAAGAAGCCAAAGTCTGCCCTCTGAACTCTAGGGTTTGATCTTGAACTCCACTATTTCATGGTCACCACAGTCAAGAGTACCCATATTAATACATCTCAAACCAGTTCTTCCATTTTAGGGAACAGCATATCCAGCCTTGCATCACCTAGTTGGCTCATCAGCACCTGTATTAAGAAACTGTCCCTGACACTCCAAAAGCCTGGTTTCTTGTGTCCCACTACAATGAGCTTCCAGCAGGTGTCAGGATGTTTATTAAAGTTCCTGAGGGAAACCACAGATGGTGATCCAGAGACTTCTTTGCCTTTAAAGAAAGTCCTGCTCACATCCTCACCTTGAGGATGGTGATCTGTACCAGACTAACCAGGATGATAACTTTACCAGTCTCTAACTCTGACCCTGACCCATAAACTCTCATCTTAAACTATCATCTTGCTCCATACAAGTACCACGCACATTTGAGCTGCTCCCTCACAAATAAGGCAACATCCCTCCTTGCCATCCCTACTTGTCTTTCCTGAAGAGCCTGTATCTGTCCATCATATCACATCACAAATTCACGGCCCACTCACACCTTGAGAACTTTTCTGGTCCATCTACTAGAGCTAGAGAAGATCTGGAGAACAGCAACAAGGAGGATCAGAGGTTAGAACAGATCCTACATCTGCAACAACTCAGCCATCAGCTTGGAAAAAAGACACCACCAACCTGTTGAAAGAGGGTATGAGTGCAGTCTACATAACTGTAAGTGGCAATAAACTTAACTATCTTGTCCACTGGGAGACATGGAGGCCACCATACAAAGCTAGTGGGAGGCAGGTTTAAAAACAAATTAAAACTAGGTGGTTCTTCATGCAACAGGGAGCACAAGTATAAGAATTCCTACCCAAAGGACCCTATGGGTGCAAGAAGTTTTCAGGGTTCAAGGGTGACAAGTATATAGAAGAGAGGTCCACTGGGGATTACCAAATAAAACTGCAAAGGATGAAGAAACTCCCAAGATGAAAGCAGTTGGAAACTTGGGAGTATTTTAACAGAGCAGTATTACGTGTACTGTTTGTACTCATCTGTAAGCATCCATTTGCAGAAATTACTAGGTGGAACATTGATCTAAATGGATTCAGCCTGAGATAAAACAGCCATCAGTATGAAAATAACAATGTTAGTTTATCTGAAGTGCTTCAACCTGACTGTAGTTTGTTAAAAATGGGTATTTAATATTTTATTTGTTTCCTCTCAAAATGTCAGACTACGAAAAGTTACAATATGCTGAATTTGCTTCTTGCAGACTAAAAATAAAACTTCCTCCTATTGTATTCCAGTATCACCCAGAGTTCTCTGTGGATCTGGATGCTTTTGAACATATCTACAGTTTATTTACAGAAACATACACATTTTTTTTACAAAGTTCTTAAAAGATGGATTAATAAAGTTTATGTACAATGAATTATTGATATCAATTAGATGACATTAGATATCACTAGATAAGTTGCATTACCTGTACCCATTTCCCTATTGATTCTTTAAAAAAAAAAAAACAAAACAAAAAAAAACACCAAAACCCAATACATATACACACAGAACACACAATTCACTGTATTAGGTAGAACAACCCAAACCAGAAAACTGCATCCACATCAGACCTTCACTTTCTTCCTTCTCAAGTCTCCCTCTCTATCAGTTTTTCCTTCTTTTACCCTACTTGGCTACCTATTTCCTAGTAAGCACTCCATGATTAAGGATGTCTCATTTCCTCTACCTACCTCCACTGTCAGCCACCCTCTTTCAGTCATTTGCATTTTCAATATAAAAAAGTCTGTTCCTCATCTGTAATCCAATTCTCACACATTTTTAGGCATCCACAGTTGTCACTGATGTCAGTGTGAGCTGACAGGATCTTCAGAGACTCAACTCCTTAACTTCAACAACTTCTTAATGAGAAGCATTTTGAAGCTTCACTTCATTACACTACAGTATTTTCTACACTTCAGTCAGACTTAGAATGAACATCTTAAGAGATGCAATAAATAACTAATGTTCATCTCATGCAGTGCCCTAAACTTCACAGGAAAACAGGTACCTTAAGTTATCCACTTAGAATGAAATAGCTCAGCTCACATTAAATACAATTAAGTGTATGCACAGTAAATTCAAAGAGAATCCTTACCTGAATGACAGCACTAAACCAGCATGTGTTGCCAACATTCTTTAATCCTACTGGACAGTTGTCTTGTCGCTTTCGATCATGAGGGTTTGGAGAGTCACTCCATACCTCTGGATGTGTCCTCTTTAAACTTGCTTTATTTTCTGCAATGCTGGCTTCTAGAACTCTTTGGGAACAGAAGGGAGGGAAAAATGTGAGAAAAAGCAAAAAAAAAACCCCTACCATAGCAAAACATCTTCAGTTACTAATACAGACATCATAATTACACCATTTTCTAAGTTATTGTCACTGAACTTGGTTTTAAATTTATATGCAATAATGTGTCTTCAGAAGTGAGACACTACCTTACTTTTACATACATTACAGTAATTCCACTACCTTTTGGAAAATGGTATAGGTGATTGAGTGAATCTACTGTGAGAGCTCTCAACTAAAGAGTCGTGCCTGTAAGTCATCAATTGTTTTAAGAAGCAGACTCAAACAGGATGGACAACAAGAAATTTTAGGCAGCACTATCACTGTAGTGCTTTCATCTACAAATGTTTTTATTGGCATGCAATGTACAAAATCACCAATATTTATTTTACTGACAGGAAATCACAGCTAGCTAGGCAAATTTCAAAAACTGAATGAACTTTTTTAGTTTCCATTTTTCCAACTTATTCAATAGTATTAATTGCTTTAGATAGCAAGCGATTACTTTGAGCCATGGAAAGACATCTCCCCAGAATTTTTCAAATGCCACCCAACAAGTTAATTGCACACTTCAATGACCATAATCTTTGCTGGAAACTGTTCCTATACGATTCATGCTAAATGTATTTATCTCACATGACAGTTTATGATGAACATTACACTCCATACTCAAGCTTCACTCAACACAGTATTTCTGTATCAGTACATAACCTTTGCCCAGTGACAAAGAAGATCTTACAGGTAATTTGTGGTAGCCACATATTCCAAATAGAAAGATGGAGATGGAAACATTCAGGTCATATAACAACAGCTCTGATAAAGCAAAGTTGCCTGGCGTGTGCAGCTCTGACACAGTCACTATCTCCAGCTGTCATACAAAAGGCCATGCAGCTACTGAACTATTATGGTGGCCCAGAACAGGATTTCAGGAGCTGCATGACAAGCACCTAAGTTGCCTGATCAGCCTGAAGGATGGTTGCCCCTTCAGTTCTGGACTCACTAAAGATCAAAGAAAGGCAGGTTTAGGCTGGTCTGTAAAAGGAGTTCCTAAAAAACAAGCTTTCAACACCCTAGAATAAAAAATAATTAAAAAAAAAAAAAAAAAAACCAACAAGAAAAAAACCACCCACATATGTGTGCACATGTAGAAAACACATGCCATAATCCTTCAGCTTCCTAACTGTAACTATGTTCTTGCCAAAGCAAGAAAAGGTAACTTGCAAGACATACAAAAGCTATGAAGCATTATATGAATTTACTGTATATAACTGCTTTGGGCACATACCAATTTGTTACTGATACTTATTTTGAAAAAAAAAATATAGAAGCATTATAAATTTGAGACCCCATTTAGTACAAATGCCACTTTGGTATCAATACATCTTGGGAAGAACCTAAAACTTTTAATTTCTTAAGGATTTATCAATTTCTGACATTTACTTTTGACATATAATGTTGTCAACAGCACACTTGTTTTCAAGATACTGAAAGGACAGGTACATCATCCTCTAAGTCTTCCTGCTCTGACATATCTTCAAATATGTATATCTTCTTGCATAGGAATAGAACCTGATTCTCCAGTAGCATGATTCTTATACTAGCAATGATAATATAATCTCCTAAGCAAATCCCAAAATACAAAGAGGCAGTCAAATTCATTTCTCTTCTGATAGAACCATTCAAAAATCCTATATGTATCTCTGATTTGAGAGTAAAAATGATTTGATGAGGACATTAAAAATTAATTCAAAAGAAATGCCCTATGCATTTAAAATATTTTTTCATTCTGGTAGAATTACCTAAACTTTTGTTTAAAACAACTTGAAGGGACTAACAGATTAGAATAAATGTAGAATGATGTTGTAACAGGATTATTATACCCACTGCATGCCACTTTTGTTTTGGGGAAACAGTCAAACTTATTTTCCCCCCAAGATCAAGAATATTTCAAGATTCAAAAGTGCAGAAAAATATATATTCTCAAACTGAGACAGTTTCCTGACCCCAAAGGTAATGCCATTTATCAACTTCATTACCAACCAGAATTTCTTCCTTGGCATTGTTTTTGTATTTCTTTAGCAGGTGAGGTATTTCCTCATCTCTAGCTCCATTTCAAATTTGTTTCCATGTCTTAAAGTATTTGATTCTCAAAGCTTTGTGATATTTTTCCTTATTTTTATGTATAATGTTATCTATCCTCAGAGAGCACATGCAACAGTTGCATATTGTATGTGTCAAATTAATTTTCAGCCACAATAATAGTTGTGATGCAAACTGAAATGAAAGTGAGCATAATAAGCACGAAACTAACGATGAGCTCAAAAGCTATATAAGTAAATGTTTCTAGAAGCATGGTGAGTATACCTCATACTACAATGTTCACTATGTATTCACATAGTCCTAATTTAAGAGACTACCTCAGCAAAGAATCTTACTCACACGTTGCTCCCAACATAGCAAGCATCCTTCCAGAAAATTAGTACGAGGATTTAGCAATGCTGATTATGCTGCCGAAACACTCTCTTTCCAACCCTTGGAGACCACAGCAGCAGTTGCTAGCAGCAGAGCCATAAGCTACGTGCATGGTATGGCATGTCTCTAACCTCACGGGACCGATGGCTTCCCCACCTCCAAGTGTTGGAATCTTGTTTGGAGGGAAAGTCTGAAGTGATGGTTAGTTACTGCCAGGCTTGGCACAGGACTTGGAAGCAGTACTTTTTTCTCTCTGTAACAAGCTGGGCATAGCTGAGCAGCTTTCAGAGCTGCTTGCATGGGACTGGCCAGACAATGCAATAAGCCTCGGGCCAAGTGAGTCTATAGCACAAAAGTTCAGCCAAACCATTTTGAGGAAGCCCACTACATACGCTGCAGAAAAGCCCATTCTGGCAGACTACTCAGCAAAAAGAACAAGGAAAGGTCCTTATACTGGGACTCTTATAGCTGGACCGTCCAGGAATATCCCTAACCCTACATCCCTCCCCAGTTCCACCTTTTATCTATACGCACAATGCTTAACTACAGTGCAGACTCCCCAGCAGTTGCAATGACC
Source organism: Pedionomus torquatus (assembly GCA_013398155.1). NCBI lineage: Eukaryota > Metazoa > Chordata > Aves > Charadriiformes > Pedionomidae > Pedionomus > Pedionomus torquatus. Next base: position 244,431 of record VZRU01011522.1, read on the forward strand.
ATTTTAAAAAAAAGAAAAAAAAAAGAAGAAAAAAAGTCTATAGGCTGTGCACATCCTTATGCACTCAGAGTGTGGACTTTCATTTTAATGTGGCTACCAGCTAACTTGCTAACTTCTTTCAGTCGTATTTTACTAGCTTCTTCAGCAAAGCCCAATCTGGCCACTCTCATTCTCTCCCACGAAAAGCAGTATGAATAGGAGAAAATTTTCCAAATGAGGAAATACACTGATCATGCACTTTTCCCTGGGAGATTTAAAGAGTGAACAGTAAAACAAACAAACAAACAAACCCAAACCAAAAAACCAAACTTTAAACGTGCCATGAACAAGATGTTCATCTTGGACACTTGGACATTTCCGCTGCACTCCTCTCAACACCTACGCAGTAATCAGATCTGTCCTCATTAAGTAGCACAAGGCAATTACATTCAGGAAGACAAATTCTACGTGCATTACAACATTAATTACACAAGTCAAGAAATTCCATTAATGTTTCCTTGGAAACCTTAACAAAAATCAGTGCAAAATAGGTTCCAAAACACTATGAAAAAAATATCCTCCACACCAAAGACTACTTAAATATGCACACATCCTACATTATTAAAAATGAAAGATTTCCACAATTTAATTTGCTTATTATGGGCCTCCTATTTGATTTCAGCTACTTATTTAACATCGAAAAACAAAAGTAAATGGCTGTAGCCTGACTTGTTTATAACCACAGCGTTCTACATTTTGTTTTGAGAAGTCCTGCACAGATACTGTGATTTCTACTGGAATGCCAACATTCTTCTGTGAGGTGTTAACCATAAAGTGATTTTTTGTTCTGGGTTTTTTTGCTCTTTTTTAAAGTCTGAAATCCGGTCCTTAAAGAAACTGATGGAGCAGTTCAGATCAAGAATTCTGAACTTCCTGTATTTGTACAATTCTGACAATTTGCCGTCAATTCAGGGTGCATCTTGGTATGTAACTGAGTTGATCTAATATCCCACTGTTGCCAAAACCTCATTATTGTCACTCTTCTCTTCCACCTTGCATAAGCAAAGTCCCATATCCCTTTCTTGTGCCATAAAAGACTCTGATCTTTTAGTTAACATTTTTGTGTGGCTTTGCAAGTTGAATGCAACAAATGCTCCAAAGAATACTATAGCAAGTAAAGAAGATGTGGTACAGGGTGCAGGCCATATTTCCCTTGGTTGCAACAAGGTTCTTAATTTAGTACATGCTCTTGCTTACAATTTTGCCATCAAATATACACCTGTGTTTCATCAGAAGACCAACATTTTTCTCTGTATAACTGAACAGATTGGCTATACGCCTTTGTATATATGAGGGAGAAAAAAAATGGCATACCTCGATATTTTCTGCAACCAGAAAAAAAATACACCATAATTTATAATATTTATAATATTTAGTTAGGGGCTAAGCAGGTAAAAACAAAAAGGGCTTTTTATTCTGAGAAGAGGGGGGGGAACTGCAAGGAAAAATTAACACCATAAAACTCAGAGGCTCCCAAAAAGTGAGCACAGCAGAGGTGCAGGAAAGAATGGGAAAAAGAAAGATTTCCACACCTAGAAATCAGTCCATCTTTCTGAGTGTGTGCCTAAATCACAACTCCATAATTCTGGAAATTCTGTCCTTCAAAGAACAACATGCAAGAGCTGAACTTCTGAACCAGAACTGGACAAAACTTCCATCATAATCTTGTATACATGTACATACTAAGAGGTCTTAGAAAAAAAAAAACTGAACCACCCCTTAAAATCTTCTTCTGATTATTAATGAGATTATAATTCACTCTCATTACAGCTTTCTCTCCTAATATATGTTATCTGAAACTCAAGTATCAGAATGAATTTTATTACAAATATGGGGTCAGAGAGGTATGTTTATTCTCACAATTAGCACCTTTAATTTTCAACAGGAAAAAGCAAATGACAGTGGATAAAGTAGCATTCTCCATATTCTCAGAGTTGGACTTTCCTAATAAGCCATTTAGTCTGTCAAATTAAGCTGAGGAAAAGAATTACTGTGGTGAATCTTCTGTATCTAAATCAATTTTTATAAAATTAGCCTTTTACAAGTAGGCAGTATTTAACCTTCTAATATAGGGATCAAGTCATTGCCCTTTTTTCCTAGAATAAGGCCATCCACAGATTAAAAGAATCCAACATCCCCCTCCACGGCCAGTCACATATTAAAAATAACCCAACATCCTCCCACACAACTCTACGCTCAGACCAAGTTCAAGTCTCAAATATTTCATAATTATATCCATATTTACATATAAACACACACTGTACAAAAAGTTACTGAACCATGTCACAGAAAGATCAACTTGGAGATTCTTATCACGTCCAAGCTGAGAAAGTCAAGTTCATAAAACTTTAAACCAAAAAGTTAACTTCACTCAAAGCTTATAAATCCTATTTGTTAAATAGGTTAATAACATACTTTATCAGCCTAAATACAGCAGCTGCTCTTAGCATACTCATCATAGCATTACTGCCCTTCCCCCAGTCTCAGCCTTAGCACAGAAATAAGAAAACGTTACTGTAGAGTGAACACTGAAAAATATAGGGCAAAGAATTTATTAGCTGCTTAATTATATTTTGTTGTCATTGCTTTTTACTTGATACACAAAACTTTAAGTTGTAGATCCCAATTTAAATATGACTGTATATCCCCCACCTCCACACACTTCCTCAGTATTTTAACAAATACATCAACATGAAACATACTAGTAAATCCTAGCCCACACATAATAGACTATTTTCCAGTGTAGAACATACAATAAAGCAACATCCTGAAGCCAGGCATATCAGTAGCACAAGTGAAAGTAAACAAGTTCTTTGTTATATTAAAAGTTAAAAAAAAGCAGCAATACAGGCCAATCTCCAACTCTTTAATTTCTGCTTTATATAAGTTGTTTGTTTACCTGCTAATGGCTTGTTCCTCATCTGTTATTCCAGTCTCCCTGAATGCCCTGTTTGATTCCTCCAAACTCAAGGCAATTGCCCTCTGAAGATCATCTTTATCATCTCCAGTGAGATCAATCACATCTGAAAAGCAAAACTATCTTTCTCAAAATTAAAAGTGAAACAGAATGAAAAGGCAAGTCTTACTGTAGAGGAAAGAGAGCCCACGTGGATTGCTGAGCGCCGTTCCTGTCCATCCCCCCTGCACCCTGTGCTCTTCCAACCACTACCCCTGCCAGCACCTCCCTTCCACCTCCAAGCCAGATAAAAGCCTCAGCAGCTTGCTCTTGCTAAGATATGACAGGCAATAGTCTTCCTTCCTCCTAATGATCTTAAGTTTCACAAAGCTATGGGACAAATTTAGGAATCTATGGTTTCTGAAAACCCTCTTAAAGCAACACACTTAAATATATTACTTCAGCTACTGCAATCAGTTGTTTCCACAAAACACATGATGAAGGCAAGCTTCTCTTAAAAAATATACCTTAACCAACCATAGTTGTTTTTCCCTCTCCTCATGGAGGAACTCGTGCAGATTTTTCCCAATACAGCCTCAAATTCTACAAGTATTTCTGTGCGCTGGTGAGCCAAATACTTTCACCTGGTTTCATAACATGCAAGAGTTCTTTACTCAGCCTAATTCTTTCCTATCCTGCCTGTGCATTCCTTTTCTAAATGTATTTAAATCTAATTTCTGTCAGTGGAAGTATCCCATCTCAACAGAGAAAAAAAACCCAAACAAATACTGAAGTCAAAATAAGGATAAATATTTGGACACATGAAGAACACTAGATGGGCTACTGACTAAATAATAAAGAAAAACAACCCTACTTCTGCCTTCCTCTCCAGCTCCTGATATCTGTGTTTCCCGTAAACCCCCCTGTTTCCTGAGGATAGTGACAGCACTCCCTCTCCCAAGTAATGAGAGATTTTACTACCACATCACACCACCACACCAATCATCGTCCCATCAGGCACAGCCACACTTCCAGAGTAGCCAGGACCAACAGGAATGTCCATCAACTGCATAAAAGCTCCACAAAAGCAAAGGTTATGATGATTTCAAAGGCCAAAAGTCTCATTTTGCAGCCCAGGAATACAGAAAGAGAGGGGAAAGCACAAAAGAGTCTTACATGTGCAGTATTAGACAGACATACAGAGGAAGCATTGGCTGGTTTCAACCTCCCTCCTCCAAGGCCAAAGTCTACCCAAAGGGCTATGAAAGAGATTCCATCCAGCCTGAACTACGGACAGCAAAAGCTAAAAAACTCCATGAGAAAGATACATGGGTTTGAAACTGATGATCACTTCAAAGAGAGATGAGCAGCTTCTCTGCTTTTCTTCCTCCACAGGCCAGCTCAATTACTCATACTCAAAAAGCTTCTCCATCTCACTTCTGACTTCTCCTGGATGGGCTGACTTACCGTAGGGAGAGGCTACCCCTATTTCCCTGGGCTTACTCGTCTGTGACATTTCACATCCAATCAAAGCAAAACACTGAACTTCTTATACAGAAAATCATTGCCACAGCTCTGTATGAGCAGAAAATCAGAGGACATATCCTCACAGAAAGCCGAGACCAAAACAAATTTGTAAAAGAAAGTTTTCTGTTAACATCAGTATGTTCAAAAATTAGTTTTCAGGTTAGCCCTTTCTTCCCCCAAATACAGATGGCTGAATTTTGGTCTTATTTAGTGAGCCTTTAAAGGAGGCACTCCTCCACGAAAAGTAAACTGGGAAATATGTCATTAGGTGAAAGTATGGAAAAATGCTATGACCACAAAAGCAGCACTTCATAATTTTATTCTTATGTCTTTTATAGCCATCTCAGATCTTCCAGCATATCAAAAGGATACTTCAACTCAGATGCCTGAAATTCTCTTTAAGAAAGACTAAAGCAGTTACAAGAAACCCCAGCAGAAGTCTCACCTGGAAGAGTTTTGATAAGTGAGCTGCCACGTTGAGAATAATGTAATTCAGGCTACAGCAATACCTCAACCTGGGTCACAGGTACAGCTCTGTTCTACAGCCTGAGAACAGCAGAAAGGCTGGAAAGGACAACAGCAATAACAGGATTCTGTGACCACACACACTACCTATTTCGCTCCAAAATGTGGTGCGGCTTATGTTCTATTTTCTACCTATTTGCAGGTAGTCACACAAAAACATCTCATCTCCACTGGAGACAAGCTGTTTTTCTGAAAGTAGCAGTAGCGGTCACAACTGAAGCTGGAGTAAGGCTCAATCCAGCAGCCACACATGCTGATGGAGAAGTATGGGATTACCCCAATCATTTACTTACAGAAGGGCATATTCCTTTAGCTGGTCTCTAGTGAGGTAAGAGTGATGAAATTCTTATTCAAGAATAAAAAATAAAGTTAGATTAAGAAGTAAGCCCTTTTATACGGGGTGTATTTTTTAAAAGAGAACTCATAACCCCTCTGAAAATTATGTAGTTAACAAAAACACAAAACAAATCAAACAAAAAGTGATTTTGAGGTCAACTCCAACTCATACCTTCATTTAATTATGCAACTTCTTCGCACCTTCCTAGCTCCTTAATCTTTATTAACTCTGCCACCACCCTACGCTTGGAAAGTTTATTACCATTCATATTACTAGTGATTACATTAATATTAAAACTCCAAATCATTCACTTCCACTTATTTTCAGGAAGCAGATCAACACAGCGGTTTCATTTACAATGCAAGGTCTTGAAGCAGACAATACAGGATTCCCTTTAGAAAATTTTTTTTCACATATACGTTGTTCCTGATCTGCATGAAAAATACAATGGAGTGAAGACCTGCTGCCAGGTGCTGCCACCACATGCATGGTACAACCGACTTATGTCATGGAACATAACTTCTGTCAGAAAAATAAATGTCTAATATCAGCTGATCCATGGTAACCTGCTCCATGTAATCTTTTAGTTTGTAGCAAACGTAAAACAAAAACGTTTTAGAGATTTAAACTAATGTATTTTAGCTTATGCTTGCTGTACTTGGAGCAGGTCCAAGGTCTATTTCAGCATCTCAGCTGACACAGCAACTCACTAAGCTGCAACAGTTCACATATAACTTGAATTCTAAGTCGTATTATAAAGAGGAGATCTCAAAAGATGTCATAACAGAAGCAGAACAGTCTGAGACTAAACTCTTTAAAAATATATTTAAAAAAATATATAAGCTTGTCTGCACAGTTGGGATTTCTGTCAGTTGGTTATAGATTACACAAATATACATACACTACTTGAAATTCATGTAGGGTTTTTTTGTTTTGTTATAAACTATCTTCATGTTTTGTAAATTCTTACATGAGGATTTCTTAAGTGAAAAGATGTCCCATTTCTAAGAAGTTATTCTACAAGTACCATCACTTTGCCTTCTCTCACAACTTATAATAAATTCAACAGTAACCTAGTTTTAAAATGCTTATTTCGTTTCAATTTTATAGTGTTAATGCAAACCCCTAACTTTACTTTATAGAAGCAAGTAGTAGAATTCGTTCATGAAACCGATCTACTGAAGTTTCCCGTGTGACCAACTGATTTCCGTGTCCAAGGTCTGAGTTTGAAGAAAAAAAAAGCTTACTTTTACCCAAAGCATTTATCAGACACGCGAGTTTCCTGCATTAGGCTCAAGGATGCATTTCACAAAAGTATTAAGAATAATGCCACATTTCCAAATTTATAGTTATCTGACTTTAATTTACATACACTGATTTTGTAATACTCCTCTCATTTAGGCCACAGGACGTTTTAGTTCTCACTGGCTCATCCTCCTAAACATAGTTCTTATCGTCTATCACATCACCTTAAACAGCACAAAAATTCTTACCTAAGCCATGAAAACTAAATACAAAAAAAGTTTGCTTCTGAAAAAAATTCCTTATGAACAAAGAAACTGGACATCAAAACAGATCAGCTTAGTGCATTCATGATATTCATTCAACTGAAATTAACATGCAGAATTAATCAAATGTTTTAGTAAGAAACATATTTTTAGTTTACAACATTATTATACAATAATGCTTGCTTCTGGTACATAAGATCCAGAAAGTCTGACATAGCTTTCTACAAAGAAATTTTAAATGATATATTGAAATTTGTAACAAATATACGACTGTATAGATGGTAAATGCATGCACTATATCTACCTATCCCCATATATCTTCTTTCTCTTCTAAACCAACCCTTACCAAGCTGCTTACTTTGGAAGTTTCTACTATCATTTAAATAAATGATTCTTACTCAGTAGCTGCCTAGGTCATTAAAATAATTACTATTGACTTGTTACTTATATCAGGAGGCAGAGAGTAGGAACTTCAAACTTAAGTAGGCTGGGAAACTCAGCATGAGGGACAGAATTGAATCCAGGGACTGGAAATAAACCACTGAAGTGGTGCAACCGCTGGCACAGGGAGAAGAAAACGAAGAGGCAGGCCTGATGGGTTCAATGGACAGGTGCCAAGTATGGAAATCCAGCAGTAAGACTCCAATTTGAACACATCAACAATATAAGAAAAAAATACAAGAGAAACTGAAGTTGAAATTACATCAGTTTTGTTTATTACAAGCACAGCTAAGCAAAATCTGATATTCTACTATCTATTCTGTGATGTTAAACATCACTGGGCTTCTGTGTGAAGATTTAAAGGAATTTAATTGGCTGTATATGCCAGTTTTGGTTAAAACTGGCTGGGCAAAGAAAACACAGCATCCCAGGAGCTGCTCCATCAACCCAAATAGCTTTACTGATCAAAGAGCTAGCAAATGTTAGCCACTACTATCTTACAGGAACTTTCTCATCTCAGCCACACTTATACTGTCCTAAGATGGTAACACCTTAAACTGACAATTCTCACATTATCAGAGATGGGAAGGAGAGGGGCAGTCATGGAACAAAGGAACAAGTGAATTGTAAGATGAAAGGAGAACCTCAAGGTACAAGACTCATGACATTTTGAAGCAGGGACCCTGCCACAAAGCTGGAGACACTCCCAGGAACCTGAATGAAGGTGACACAAATAATCCCTGAAACAGGAAGAAAATGTCATGAAGATGCATAGTGACATCCAAGTTCAGTAAGGTGACAGAAGAAACTAGAGTCAAATTCTACTCACAGAAACAATAAAAAGCATAGCTATAGAATGAGGACTGACTAGGATTTGTGCCAAGAGGGATTTAGGAGCTAGAGCTGATTCATGTTCAACCTGCAATTCACATCACAGCATCGAATAAAATATGAAGTTAAGGTATATTGTCAGAGTAGTAAGTGGACAATTTATCTTAAGATAAAGATTTTCTTAAGAACTCAGCTGATTTCTTGGTTATTGTTTTGAGTGCCATAGATCACTAAAAAGGCAGAACCATTAGAGGATGTCCAGAAGAGAGGGGGAAAAAATGGAAATAGGATAGGAAATACATCCAAAGACTTGGAAAAAACTTGGGTTGTTTAGATGTGAATAAAGTCTGTGGGGATGTTACAATATACCACCTTCAAGCACACAACATTTCATCTGAGATAAAAGGAATTAAAGGTACTATTATCTCCACAGCAGGTAGCACAAAAAATAAGAGGACTTAACCTGAAGCAAGGAGTTAGGCAAGAGAGGAGTCTAAGAGTAAGAACAGTGAAGCATCAAAACAAGTTACTCCATAAACTTTTCAGAGTCTTTAAAACATACAAACATCACTTTGAGATGTTTTAGATGCAGTTAAGTCTATCTCATTAGAAAGGGCTGACTGAATGACTTTTAAGAGCTATGCAAAGGCTCAAACTCTAGGAACAGGAAGATACAAAAAGCCAGGTCCCTGGAAGCAATGAAGTCTACAACCCTCAAGTTGGTATGTGTGGCATTTTATAGTTACATTGTACTGTGCCCATATAAAAGGGCTTGAAACCTTTTGTTTCAGCTGTGGAATGTGCAATTGAAAAGAATAATAATTCAATTTTTGTGAAAAAGAATTTTGAGTTCTTCACAGAAGGGAGGGAGAGAATTTGTCTGGACAACTCTTTCATTTTAAGACAATACAACTTCTAAAGTACTTGTCTTCTGTTTTCTCTTCATTCTGCAGTTTCCTTTAACCCTGGGTTCTGCAAGTTTCTTAAATAACAAGAAGGAAATGGATATGGTTGTGTAGCCATAGATGAAAATACACTAAATTGTGTCAAATGGGGAGGAAAAAAAAAAGGTTTCTACAGAAATGAATGAAGTGGAAATAGTAGAAAGTACTACTAAACTTATTTTGTTTTGCTTTAATTGCCATGCCTAGGTTTTATACTACTAAGCAAAACATGAAAGCGATCTTATATTAAACGGTGTTCACTCACACATTGCAATCCTAACACTTAAGCAATTTCTGCTCAATAACAGACTGCATTGAGGGAAGGGAAAAAAACCCTCTGCAAAGGAATCAGATCTAGAATGCGTAACTCTTGATGTGAAAAAACTACACCTGCAGGTGCTTGCACATACTATTTTAAACAGGCAAAGAAACAAGCATCATGATTAACACTGATTGTGTACGTCAGCCTTTTCTTTTAAAGATGGAGTAAATTTTATGCAAACTCATTAATATTTTTACAGCTCCTGAAATGCTGCATTTGCTAATAAAATAAATGAACTTTCCTTTTGCTTCCTAACATACAGGATGCAACTCTCAAACAGCTGAGTGACCACTGTTATTTTTGGAAGAGCCAGTGCATAATCCAGGCTAACCACTGATTGTTAAGGTATGAGCTCCTGTTATATACATTTTAATTTTACGCCTTAAGTAACCATTTCAAAGAAATACATTCTGTCAAGCTCACAGAATACATTTGATACACCTTTACGCAAGGCATACATTGAAAAGCATTTGCAAGTGGCTGGAGATTTTATGGAGCATAAGAGACAGTTCTGGTATTTAACTCCCTCTCATCCCCAGTTTGGATGACTTAACTTGGTGGGACTGCAAAGCTCGGTGACTCATAACATTGTAAGTTCCAAATGCACAGAAGTAGTTAGGCAGTAAGGAACAGTAAGGGTGAGTTATAATTATCTTCATGTAATTATACCTACGTGGGATAGCAAAAGGGAGTCAAATTTGAAAGGCAAGATACTGTCAGCAACTCAGCATAGTTACTGAGAAGCGCTAATAGCATTCTTTGCAGATGGGAGTGTTGATGGTTAGAGCTAGCATTGCCAAATGATTTTCATCTATGCCCACCCTTCCATTCTCTTCTCCCAGGTCATTCACTGTCTTTTCACCACACTCCCTTACATGACAGTACTTACTAATGCCGGGCCCTGAACCTTGTCCATTGTATGTGTACTACACTTTTAAAATTCATAATCAAAATAAATGCAGACAAGCAGATCCCAACAAAAAGAACTGCAGCTTCTACAAGTAGCTTTCACTGGATCTCTATAGATAGGGGTGGAGAGGTGCTCTGTGATCAGAGAGACTGGTTTAGACATTTATTCTGCTGTGGATGAACTTTCTTGCCCCATGAACATGGTCTTTCCCCATGAGTCTTCCAACACGCCTTTATCTCAGAACACATTCTCAGTCTAACTAAAACAACAAAGGCTGGCAAAATCTGCCTGCCTTTTCTGCAGCAGCTGGTGTTTCTTGATTACTGACTTGTAGTGCTATGTAACTGTAAGGAACCTGGGTCTGCCTTCAGCTCTCCAGAAAAGATAAAACAATCCTGAAATTCAGCTTGGAATGATCAAACTGAAAAAAAGTAACTCTAGAGCTGCACATCAGACATGGGTAACAGACTCTGCAGGCTTGACTCTTCCCCTTCTTATATTCCTTGACTCCTCCTGTCTTCAATAAGGTTGCATAGTAGAGTAAGCAACAGCAGAACTAAGGACTTCTATTAATGGGATTGCTAATAAATCTAATTAAACAGACTGCAAAAGAATTCAGCTTACTGCTACAGAGTCTCCAGTACTGAAGAGCGACTGACAACAGTGGTAAGTTTTTTGAAAACAGCCTCCACTTAATGTGAATTTTCTGACACTGAAAATTAAATACATGCGGAGTTTTGTGTTTTCTTTGCAAAGGACAGAAAATGGAAAGGAAAAGAACACATTCAGGGCAGCTTATATGAGGTTCCTAGTAATACCAAGGATTAAAATGCAGTTTACTCTGAACACTTCAGACCTGAAAACTCATCTCAAACTTAAAACTAAAAAAGTGTGGTTGTTGTTGTTTTTTAAATGTTTATGTCAAGATTCCAGAGACAAAAAGACAGACATCTGTAGCACTGACAAGGAGATATAAAATACTTTACAATGGTGCCACTGTAGCCACCCCACTATTAGTAAAATGGGGGAAATTTGCTATGGGTTAAGTTAAATAATTCTACTCACTCAGTAAAAGCTACATATATGTACTACATATATGGTCAAGGGATTAATTTATAATTTAAACATTGTACATCTGTGTTTAGAATGTTGGAATGTAAATGCAGTGTCAAGAAACTCAGATTTTACAGAAATCAATCCCACTACAAAACCTCCTTTGACTTTTTCTTTTAGGTTATTTTCCATATTTATTTGCAGAGCATATTTAACACGCAGAACCACAAAAAAGGAAAACTTTTCCTGTCAATAGTTTCCCCATTAACATTTTATAAGAAGTATAGTAGTTTTAATGTTTCTTCCCTCCCTTGTCCCCTGTAAAAATGACCATGCACTTAAGCAAAGGAAAAGAATCTGTAAGACTCAGAAAAATACAGGTCATGGGACTGCCTGTATCAACTAAATAAAACTGCTTAAAATTAAGAATGTTTAAGATTATAAAATATCTAATATTTTACTACAAAATGCATACCTAACCTCGCACTAATTCCTTTGGGGGAAAAGTCGCCCCTGTCAGGGATAACTTACTCTTATTATGCTAAAGATTAATATGCTTAAAACTGACATTCACAGATTATTCTATTTTATTCTGACTGAAGAGTACCCAGCTTTTTGTTACATGACCCCAAAATAAAGCCTAAGATAAGAGAGGGGGGAAAAAGAAAAAAAAAGATTGATAACTGACTTATTAATCTTCTGATCATCAGCATACAGCTGATTATACAGATAAAGCTAATTATTAAGTGTAACTCAAATAAAAAAATTACACTGAAATAAGGAAAGAAATACATAATAATGTAAAAAATGTCAAGTAGGAATTATCAGCAGGTGAACAGTCATCTCACAGGCAAGTTTTCAGTTTCCTTGCCTTTAAACAAAGTTTACAAAAAGAAAAAATACCTACTGGTGTCTGCCTGGCTGCCCACGCTGATGTATCTGTCATTGCCAGGAAGGGCGGTTTGGTAGTAAGTTGCCTCCTCTACTTGGGGAACCTTGGCATTCTTCGCAGTGAGGAAAGCCACAGCCAACTCCAGATTACCATTGCTGTCCTTTAAACATCAACGAGACAGAAAGTGAGAGAGTCTCCCCATACTTTTAATTCTTCTTAACAGCAAAGGACAACATCACAAGCAACTTGTAAGATCTATGACACATTGTATTTTCAGGTGAAATATTGATGAGAAAAATAAGTTTCCAAACTTGAAATATTCTACATAACTCACTATTTTTAACAAAAATGAAGAAAGAAAATCTTTTAGGAATTCACTTTGGTAGAGTTTCGCTTATTAGAGAAAAAAAAAATAATTAACGATCTTGCAGTTTATGTCAACCCCTCAACAGCATAATCAACACACTCCCAGATTTCTACAGCAGTCAGATAAATTCTTCTGAAAATCTAGTGTTTCATGCTTAAGGCCAGAAACACTGGGTCCTCAGAAGTTGATGGACTGTACTAGGACCAAGGTATCTCAAACCACTTTAGCCAAAGGTTAAAGGTAAGTCATACCATTCCTGTCTTTCTATTTTTGAACACCAAATTTTAATGTCAGTACCATAACAGATCAAGATTCATCCTAAAGAGAATGGTGGGGTTTTTTCCTGAAATAAATTGAAAAAAGTATTCAAGCTGGGAATGGCAGGGAACACAAGAGTAGGAAAGAGTGGGATTTATGACTTTCACAGGCAGTTAAGACAAGACATACACATTCAGCTACAAGTCAGATACACACATCTTACCTTCAGTGCCTGCTGTAGTACCTGGATGTCATTGATACCAGTGATCTCCCTCAGCTGATTTAAAAATGTTTGCTGGTGCTAAAAAGAAAAACAGATCAAACTAAGATAAGATCCAAATAGCAGCAAAACTAGTTACTTAGAAGGGTATGCTTCTCTAGAAACATTAAAAAGTATCTCTATATAAGCTTTATGCACCACAAAGGGGTACAGCCTTCGTTATTCAAGTTTGTCTTTGGTTCTGCAACTTCAGCACTTTTAAATCCCAAATGTAATGTTTTTATTTGCTTGGTTTTGGTGTTCTGCCTTTTTTTTTTTTAAACCAAAAAAAAAGGACAATGAGTGAACTTATACAACATGGCTTTAAGGAGCCTATACAAAGCCACAACTGGCTCTCCTAAATAAATAAAACTCCATAGCTTGATCTTTAAAGGCTGTAGGGGAAATACTTGACTGAACTCACATCAAAACCAATTTCTTCAACTCCCAACTATTCTCAATCCGACTATTTCCTTAATATACACAATTCCCAGCCATTCTAACCTCAAAACTAAAGAAACCAACAATTTTTACTGCTCATTTACGTGGTTTAAGAGAAATACTGTAGAAATATCAACACGAAACAGTTTCTTGAGACTAGAGCACAACCTTAGGAAGTCATCTTAACTGCCTTCCTAGGCAGATCAGCTGAATCCAGCTCTCCCATATCACAACATCAATCACCGTCCATGACCAAGTTTCATGTAATACTGGAGTTAAAATAAAATAAGAAGTTCCATGTCTCTTAAATATTCAATTCATACAAATTTTGAGGCTTTATTTTTCTTTTCAAATAAAAATCTGGTCTCACTCCTGTTTAAAGCCAACACATGATTCCCTCTGTTCATGCTCAGATATCACATCACAGAAGCAGGCACTAGGCTGGAACAATCCTTGAACTCCAGCTAACCATTAAAACCACCTCAACCATTGAAACCAGAAAAATATAGAGGACTGACCATTTTTCCATTCTTCCTTTGGCAAATGGGAAAAGCATAAAAGTTTGGTGGTATTCGCAAGTAGCTTTTCTTTTTTTTTTATTGTTTGTCCACCACATCCTGAACTCAAAATAATAATTTCATCTATAAAAGAGAAGACTTTATGAAGTACAGAATTTTGTTTGCTAGACAAAAAAGTTTATTTTCTAGCAGTATCAAATATGCTCATATTACTTTCTAAATTAAAAAACCCAACTATGATTCTCTCACAGTAACTTCTGAAATACTTTAAAATGAATTATTTGGGATCAAATATTCAAATACCGTTATTCCTTCCTTATCATAGCTTTGTATAGAGGAAGAATTAAGAGCCGCATGAATGCTGAATACCCCAGTGTGAAATTAACCTGGCAGGCACTACTTCATGCCCTAATAAGTTGAAATAGAAGGCGTATAGTTCAGGATGTTTATGAATTACATACACAATCTTCCTTTCATTTATGATCCTAAGGGACACTGTTAACAATCCAATTTGCCTTTTTTTCTTTTCTTGTCTTTTTATAAACCCTGCTATTGGCACAAGAAAAGCGGAGTGATGCAGGAAAACAAACTCCCACTCTATCTCCATCCCTCATCCTCTCATTTGTTTACTCTGTGCATTTCATAGCACTGTACAAAGGCAGGATTTGTTTCCCCTATAAAGTTGCTTTCCTGCCCCTGGGGCTGGCAAGAAGCAAAGAAAAGAAATAGAGTATTTAGTAAAAGTAATTACAACAGCATTAAAACTGGCAGGAGCAATTCAAGGGCAGTGCATGGCAGCCAAATGGATTTCTTTTTGTATTCACTACTGATGTGGTGGTTAATAAAACAGAAACTAGTTTCATTATAAATTATTATAACAAGTTACACCCGATTTCTGCCTCTTCTACAATATATACAATGCTTGGAAAGGCTGACTGGAGGATATTCATTGTTCACAGAGATTGGGAAAAGACAGAAGAGACATAGTTCACTAACAAACAATCTCTAAGCAGTTCAAAATATTGGCTGTTAATTTATGAGCACAGCTGCAATTTATAAACTTAGACATCCGTAGTTTATATCCAGATTTCTGTATTCCGGTGTAAAGCTGTGGCTCAAGGCCCCCTTCCCAAGGACATACACATTTAACAGATCAGAACTAGATCCAAAGATGCTCCTGTCTCATCAACAGATGATTTAAGTACCTAAATACACTACTTTTAAAGGCCAAGAGTTTAAAGCAAATGGTAACTAAGTGAACAACACACAGAATCCATAAGCACCCTAGTTACAAGTAACAGAAATTAAGAGGAAAATTAACCGTTTTTCAGAATACATCAAATGGAGCTGAAGTGCTTTGGGGCCACAAACACCTGATTTAGACACTACTGACTTTTCAGGTAAATGCGGACAAGGACAAGCTGCCATGAATCTCTCATTGAATTATTTCAAATCACACAGAAGTTAAAGAATGACAATAGACTTCCCTTCCCAGAAGGAAGCAAACAACAATAACAAAGCAACAGAAAAAGTGTGATTTAATTGGTTTCCACCTGATCAATGAGTTCTCTTACTATCTGCTAATAGACTAATAGGTCTTCAGAAACAATTCTGAAATTCCTTAAAGCACCATTCCCCTGGTGGCCTCCTCTTCCATGCATTCACCATTCCCCCCCTCCTCCTCCTCTCAAACCTGACATAATTGCACCATGTTTACTGTGTACAGACCTTTCTTGCAACCGCATGTTTAACTTTGCCATCATTCTCCTTTACTGTTACACTGACAATATGTTATCATCCATTAAACTGGATTAATCCAGGTAATTGTTTCTTTTCATTACAAATGACTGTACAGGCAGTTACTACCAAACCCTTCCCTTGTTCATTAAGTCAGAGGGCAAGATCAATTTTTTTTGTTGTTTTTCTTTTCACTGAAGAAGTTTAAGAAACACAGTTGTACTTCTATTCAGAGAACTAAGATTACTTTGTCCCTGATTTAACTTCAATTCAGTGCATGTGCACTAGACCGTTAAAGTCAAACAAGGTGAAGCTTACTTGTTTTTAATTAGATTCCTTTAGTACATGCTATTGTGGCATGTAGGATGATCTTAAATAAAGATTTTATTTTACTGCTACCCATAACTGAAGTTTGGAGATCAAGTTCTAATGCAACCGCTAAAACAATTAAGTCTCTCCTGTATTGTAGCTTACATTTAATAGAACACTTCGGACAGACTTCTACATAGAAGACAAACCATCCTCCGTACTCCTATTAATGCTCTGCCCAGTTACATCTATCCTAGAATCTTTAATCTTCCTGGACCTTGAGCTATCTTGAGTTAAAGTGACTAGCATACAGACCTTCAAATGTCCAAGAACACTAATATGGATTTTCTAAAAACTATGATCATAATTCACTCAATTACCAAACAGACCCCAAAAAACTCATACACCATGTGCACAAAGCTAAAATCTAAAGCAGCCTACAAGTATTTCCAAATGTTTGAAGCACCTACTATGTTAATTAAATCAGGTCAGCGAGGGAGATTAAGAAAAAAACTTGCAGTCCTAACAAGTTGTTTCCTTTTCTTAACACAGCTCTTCCCTGATTCACTATTTGTTTCCAACCTTGCATTAGAAGAGATTCAAATTCTGAATTGGAACTCATTGCCCTTCAATTCAATAAGCAAGCTCTCTCTTCAAGTGGAGAGCCAAAACAGACTATTCCAACAGAAGCAGGTGCAACTACTGGTGTACAGAAATCCACTCCAGTTCCTTCAGAGCTTACTTGCCTGTATCCACTTCCATTTGCCATCCTTTACTAGAATTTAAATGACAGGTTTCAGAGTTTATCAATAGCACAGATCTTCCAATTTAAGGAGTCAATACTCTGTGTATATCTGCAGTGTACACGCACCACCAAATGTGTTACGTTATACATGCACACCCACACATATATTACATATTATACACACATACATATATATATCACATATACACATATAATCCACGTGGCTTGAATTGCATTTGACTCAATTCTAAAAAGGCTTTGGTCTACAACACCAGAATCTGACAGTGCAAACGCAGGGGAGCAACCCAAATCACTGGCCAAGCAAAGAAGATTTTCTGCTGATGCCATAGCTGCCCTGAGAACCAGCTGCTCACACCCCTCAGTCCCATCACATCACACAGCGATCGGTTCCCCAGGGCTTTCATGCACAAGCTATTCCCAGCCTTCCCCCTTTCTCTGGCTCCCTGAGGTATGCACCTCCAGGCTTTCAGCTCTTGGAAGATTTTAACTAGCAGGAAATTCTCCTATTTTCCTGGGTGGAAGCCAAATTTGTATATTAGGAATGCATGCCCTTATTTCCAATTCTTGCCTGTTTCAGTCATCCCTCCCTTCCTCTCAGGAAATGCCCAATTAAGATTATCTGGTTTATAACCTCACACAATAGCATATTCAGTAGCTGTGCCAGTGCTGGTGAAGCAGAAAAGGACCTACACTATTATCTGCTTAGGGAGATACTGTGCCCAAATTAGTTCCACGACAGCACTGTAAACTCTGATAACTCATCAAAATCAGAGCAAAGAGCTAAATTGTACCACTGCTTTTTTGGACAGCGTATATCTCATAAATTGACTAATTCTAAATTACACTTCAGATAAACCTAGGGGGAAAAAATAGCCATCTTTTGGTCTGTTTTATTTTCTCATCACTGTAGCTTCTGAAGAAGTACACGTAAGCTTTGGCTTTCTTCATGGAGATATCTAAATATTTGTACTTGCAACATAAGCGCTTTCAAACTTAGAAGATAAAACAACCCTCTTGAGCTTCCAAGCACAGAAATAGCCGTATGTTTTGTAATGAGATGGTCCAACCACTACCAGGAAAAAACAGGGCCTGCTGCCTCACTATGTAGTTCATTTAAATAGTACATAATGAAAAGGAACTACGGGTATCCCTTCTTTCAAGGGATGAATGTTTCTGTTGGAGACAAAAAGAAGAAGAAAGGGGGGAAATGCAAATGCTGTAAACAGCATCTTGACTCACTTCCTCCACACAAAATCTGCTTACGTTACTTTCCAGTGCAACATCGAGCCATTTGTTGGAAGAAAACTTGAACAAGATTGCATCAAATATTTAATATTAAAGACAATTCTAACATAACCTGAGACGCTGAGGACCTGCTAATGGTACTGTTTGCAGACAAGTAGCTAATAAGCCGGTTTCCTCATATGGTGTTACGGTAATGAGAATACTGAGAGATTAGAGGAATGTAATCCTCTGTAAAAAGGCTTTCAGATTCTGCTACAAACAAACAAACAAAAATTAGGAAACGTACAAAGAATGAATATACTACAGACCCTCAATTACTACTGTGAATGTTATTTTCTGCCACATTAATCGTATCTCCCAGGAACAGTTAGAAGACCCACATAAACTGCTGAGTATTATGGCTTCCAGCAACAGAGATACATTAACCATCTTTTAAATAAGCTGTTGGTCAAGTTCCAAATAGGCAAATAAAAACTAACTCCTTCCATGAAGATAATAAGTTGAAACATAGGGAAAACACAGTCAACTCCAGAAGGCTTTATTATGTGTCTTTGCTCTTATCTCGGCCCTGAAGATTTTTCTTTGTCTGTATAAACACACACACATAAATATGTAAATTCAGAAGTGACTACATATATCCTTTTTTTTTTTTTTTTTAATAGTATTTTGCTAGTGCAAAGACAAATCTTTGCATAGACTTCAAGGTGTTCATTCTTTCAGTACCTTCCTAAGCACAGGTAGAATTAGGTTCCCTTGCCTGGTGTCTGCTAACTGGGTTTCCTTTTGTTCAGTCGTGAAACGAAAAACCTTTGTACCCACTAAGAAAGTAGGTAAAGATATATTTTTATACACACACAGATGCAAAATGGATCTCAGCTCTGGCTTGGACAAAGTCACCTGTGGAGAGCAAAAGATGTACACAGAGACTGCAGATTTTCAGTCCAGGACTGCTCTGCCCAGACTGCCAAAACTTGCTCAAGAAACCACCAGCTTGCACAAACTGCTGCTTTGCTAATTACCCACCTGCAACAGGACTGAAAGCAAACTTACTTCAAGGAAGCAAAAGGACACACTGTATGGCAGTAATTTTTAGCCAGTCACAGTTTCATGGGGAAAGGTTTGAGTGCATTACTTACATACAGTCCTACACAAAAATTTGAAGGAAGCATCCTACTCAACCGTAGTGTTATGTAACCTGTGTTCATCACAAAGGCAACAATCAGAATACTCTCACCCCATTTCTACAGTTTCTATTAACAATACCAAAGCTCTACTACTTCAACTGAAATGCTCTAACAAGTGATTTCTCAATGAATTTCAAGACTTGATACTAAGGACTCTACATAACATGAGAGTGTGCATTCATGTAAACACCTGCTATTCTCAGCCTCACATATATGCCCTCCCCCCCAAACAAATAAATCTCACTTACTCTCAACACACAACATACTTATTTCAATTCAATTTAATATTTAAACTCTTTGAAATGGAATTTTTCAAGAGAGGTGCTTAAAGAGTTTGCATAGTGTTTACTGACACTAAATATAAGGCTAACCCACCTCAGATAGTTATGCACATTTACAAAAAAATAAAACAGAAGTTAAACGTGACCCAAATCATCACCTATGTGGGGAATACTCTTGTAATGAGGAGGAAACCCTGTCAGTTCACAGAAACAAAGTCTGTGACTTTCCAAACTATTCTACCCATAGGCAAGAGAGGTAGCTTCACACCCTTTCTTCCACATTCACATGGACAGCAGAGGAAAGGAATGAGATCCTAAAGCCAGATTTCTTACACAGCTCAGAGATGAGAAGTACCACCTTATTACCATATACGTCTTCCTAGGTAAATTTTGGGGTGCTAAGTAATTGGAGTAATAACACAGCTGAAAGAGGCCCCACTGAGTTATACCTACAATAACACGGAGAACATTCAGAAAGGAACAGAAACACACTCCTTGAACACATAGTCATCATAAAAACAAAGCAAGAGTAAACGTTAGTAAGAAAGCAAAACCATTTAAAATAACTTAAAAGAACCCCATAACAAATAGTGTCATCTACCACAACAGAAGTGTGAATTGGCTCAAAAACCTTGTCGTTTCCACCAAATCAACCCTCCAAACTGAAAAACGAATGAACAACAGAAACATAGATTAAATTGTGGTTTAAGATTAAATTGTGGCTTAAAATTAGTCTATGATTTAGATTTATAAAGATTGCTGCTTGAGTGAAGAAGCATGTAAAGAATTGCTGAGTTTTGTATCTCCAGCTCTTATTAACTACTTCTAAACAAACTTCAGCAAAAGGCTTATAATCAAGAAAGGACAGCAACCTTAGTACTTACTGAAAACATAAAACGTGTCAGAAACGTAAAGTTATTAAGAGTTTTGAGGTCTGTGTGTTTTAAACCACCATCGTGATTTCTCACACCCTGCTCAGCATAATGGAGAACCTCCTGACAGTAAAGGACAACAGCTCTAAGAATTAATTAGCTACCATACAAACCAATGAGATCTTCAGTTTCATTTAACTAAATTTAAACTAAACTTCAGGTTGTATTCACTGGAATGGCCACAGAAACGTTCGCTTTACAAAAGTCACTTTTCATTCTTACAGCACTCCAATACCTGTGACAGTAATTCGCAAAAATACGTCTGCTCTGATCCAAATCCGATGAGTGATTAGAGTTATTGGTGGCGTAAGGAGGTCTTTCAAAGCACCAGCACAGGTTATCTATAAACTAGGTATAAAATTCAGGATTCCTCCAAGAACACACAAATGCCCTATTCCAGCAGCACACTCCAGCGTCAGGTCACACCTAGTCCCACCCCAATGCATTTGGACAACAAAGCGCTGCCAATAGTGTGCACAAGCCACAGCAAATTAAAACCAGTGGGCTCAGTGATACACAACATTACACAGATAGAAAGGAGACACAAGGCTAGAGGACGATAGATACACATCTAACTGTGTATATATAAATATACACACATATACAAACATACTGTCCAGTCACTCTGGCTGCTTTCTGTTGTGAAATTTTCCTTCTTAATTTTTTTTTTTTTTCTTCAGTTCGTAGATATTTACCATCATGCCCGAACACTACATTTTATAGTGCCTGACCAGGTAGCACAACCAAAACACAGAATTTCTTCTCACAGGAAAGATTATTGCTTGTGGTACCATAACTTTACTGTAGCAGCTATTAAAAAGCATCCTTTTGAACATCTTTTAAACTATTCATGAAATTTTGGCTGAGGTCTAAAACAAAGCTGCAAAGATTCACATTTTAACTTTCAACTTTAAGATATTTTCCTTTGCACTCCAATCCCAGTTTAATTTGAGGCTTTTCACAATCCTTTCATCATCTATGTATCACATCTCACTGAACCTACCTCTTAACTTGAGAGGGCAGTTCCACTACCTCATTTGAGTGTTTAGCTTTTTTTAGGCATTTGGTGGCTGCTTTTTTCCTAACTAACCAATCATGATAACCTCACTCTGCTCTGCACAATACAGAAAAGCTCTCAAGTTCTAGCTAGTTCATTTGTTCTTCTTGCTCTGCTACTACAAGAACAAGGACAACAACTCTAGGAACAAAGAAACCAACCCTGGAAGCTGCAAGCGTCCTCAAATCGGGGGGATCCCAGTCTCTCCGTGATACTTGCAAACAATGAAGCTTAAAGGGGCTGTCAGGCCACAAGCTGTTTCTGAGGAGTCAAATGTCCTTCCCAGGCTGTAGCTCCTGCCAGCACTGGCCAGCCTAGGCTGGTGCTGCCAGATGCCACCCGCTCTGGCCACAAGCCACTCCTCCCTTTGAGTCGGCCACTTGTCTGAATCTCCAGCAAGAAAGCCCAGGCTCTCAATAAACTGTCAGAAATCTCAGGGGTGGAACAAGGAAGAGGATAAGACCAAAACCAAGGCTGTGCCTATTTCCACTGGATTATACTATTGTAGAACAACAGCCTTATGAGATTGAACTGTTTCTCTGTCTTTGTTTTAATCCTATTTGTATCAAGTAAGAGAAACTGAGGGGAAAAAAAAGCCTCCCACAGTCCTCATCCTACTTGGGTACTATGGGAGAAAACTTCAACAAGAGGTGAATATAAAACTCATCCAGCAACAACACGCTTGCAGGAATCTGATGCTCCTCATGTGCCTGGGTGGTCAAAGCTGCACACCACACCTTCTAAGTGAAGGCATACACCCGGGGCCACTCCTGCATAGGCTGAAGTCACATCCTCTGCTCTCCAGCTCCCTCATTTAGGTGTTCACATCCAGAAACATCTCGTTTACTGCAACTGTTAATGGCACAAGTATCAAAAATCCCACCTCATCTCAAAACAGTTCCACTATCTGCCCTGGGTAAGTAATACCAGAGAAGATTTCACAAGCTAGACAATTTTTCCCCCACAAGATTCAAAATAGCACAGCTTAGAAATCCTAAATGAAAAGTTAAACAGCATTTTTACAAACAGGTCTTTATTACAAAGGGTCCGTGTTATTCAATAGCAAGGACGCATTTGGGCAAAGAACTTAGCTGTCTGGTTTGAATAGAGAAACTGAAGGAAAAAAAAAAAACTAACAGAAAGCCTTTTAATAAAGGTTTTTCTATTTAGTCCAATTTAAAAAAATTACTAACCTGATTTCCTACAGAGACAGGCTTTGTAATCATAGGTGTGCATGTACCCAGCATGCTTGATCTCCCATCTGTCAAGTCACACCAAGGCCACCTCCCAACGGTTTGGCTAGACCCCAGGGCTCCCCAGCACCCTTGGCAGCACCCCTTGCCTGCAAGAGGAATGAGGGCTTTCCCCAGCAGCTCACCTGGACAGCAAATAGCTCCCAATGGCACTACCTGCTGCTTGCCTACCTCCCAGGCCACAAGCAGTGACAGGTGAGAGGAAAGAAGGGGTTGGGGAAGAACAGAGGGGAGCACTTCTGCCCCACTGCAGGAAAGTCTTCCAGAGGTGAACTTAACCTGCACACTCAGTGGATCCCCCACACCCCACCCCAACACTCAATCCAAGGTGCATTAGAAGAGGAAATTCCATCAGAAAAGCAAAGAACCATAGAATGGTTTGGGTTAGAAGGGAACTTAAAAGATCATCTAGTTCTAACCCCCCCCTGCCATGAGCAGGGACACCTCCCATTAGATCAGATTGCTCAAAGCCCCATCCAGCCTGGCCTTGAACACTTCCAAGGGATGAGGCATCCACAACTTCTCCAAGCAATCTATCCCAGTGACTCACCACCCTCAGGGTAAAAAATTTTTTCCTGATATCTCACCTAAAAGTCTACCCTCTTCCACTTTGAACCCATTAACCCTTGTCCTAACACTACATGCCCTTGTAAAAAGTCCCTCTCCAGTGTTTTTGTAGGCTCCCTTCAGATATTGGGAGGCCACTATAAGGCCAGAGCATTCTCTTCTTCATTGTTTGCAGCATTCAGTAAAATTATTTAACAGCTTATCCTCCCCTTCACTAGTCATTTAAGAAGAAATCCTGTGAAAAGACACACATAGTTAGCTTGAGAGGAAAAGAAAGAAAAAAAATCTGCAAGAGAATGAGACTACAGATAACACTAAGTCACCTAAAATCCAGGGCAGCATTTAACAAGTTGACTGCAAGGTGACGGGTTTCTGACAGCAGTTGCAGCTTCTCTGGCGAGACAGCCTTTCCTAGGTCAAGCACCAGGACACTGCTGGCACGTGTTGCGTCCCTGTAGAAAGGCCACCGCAACACCACACACTGCCAGCCTGTGAAGGTCAGTGAGCAGCTTTCGTTTCCCTTAGGTAACAACTTCCATGGAAGCAGATGACACTAGAATTAAAATGAACCTCAGACACAACGAAGGCACTACAGTATTTAAAGAAGTGCCAAGATACGTACTGAGGATCAGCGTATAATTTTACTACCTCACGATTAAAGAAATAGTAAATTCAGCAGTACACTTCACAGAGGGCAACTGAAGTTTTCTAGGACATTTTCTTACAAGGAGAAAGGAAAAAGAAAAACTTGAGGATCTTTTGTTTTTACTTTTTGTTGGTTTTTGTTGTTTTTTTTTTTAATGGACTTTGAATTACTTTGTATTGAAACACACATTTGCCTCAGGTTTCACAGAAAGCTGAACGTGTTATATTCTAATATGTTAGGACATGATCTCAAGAAACTTATGACAACTTAGGCTTGTAAGCACCGGTTGTCACGCTTTAGTCCTATCAGTCTTCCCTGTTCAAGTGGTATGGTGGCAATATCACCAATAGCAACTTTCTGCCATCCTTCATCACTGCATACCAAGCTGAAGCTTCACAGGCTGACTTGAGTAAAAGGGTATGAAAGACTCCTCTAAGGAGTTCACATTTTTCAAAAATAATTTGAAACAAAAAATTGCAATTCTATGCTGCCCTCCTAGCAACAACATTATGCCAACACATTCTCCATTAAACAATAGAAATAAGAAGTTTCCAATAGCTAAAAGTTTCAACTCTATGCTAGTCAGTAAGTTTACAAAGCAACAGAGACCTCAGCATCTTTGCTGGGAAGAGCAGGCAGCTGCAAACTCCTTCCCTGGTCTGTAAGAACCCAGCAGAGTCTGTACACTGCACCCACACCCCCTGTCAGCACTAGGAAGTAGGTGGCACATTTACCAATCTTCTTTAAATCAATCCCATAAAAAGCTTCAAGGCAACGTGCCAAGTTAGTGAAAGCTGGAACTGGTAATGATGGGGAAATCTGTCTATCCTTACCATTAATAAAACCAGAGGTTACCCAGTAAATCAGCACACTGCAACCAAAAAAGCAGCCCAGTCAGCTTCAAGCAAGGAACAGTTACGGCCCAGCCATGGTTATCACAAAATTCTGTGCCTTTCAGCATCAAGTCCCATTAAATAGACACAAGACTAAGGAAAACTTTTAAATCTTGAGAGCAAAATGTCGGTTATTTTTTAATAACCAAACAACTAAAGGAATGGAGTGAGAAACAGAAGACATATTTTTACTACCCCATTAAGGGAAACTAAACTATAAACTCGGGTGCCTGGATCAAAAAAGCTTCCTGATTACTATCACCAAATAGTCAAAAGGTTTTAATGAAAGAAAATAATATTGGGAAGCTCTTTAAATGATAAGAGCGTCGTCCTCAAACAGGTGAGAACAGGTGAGAAATTGACATGAAAGACAAGTGGAATCTGAAAAAAAGCTGACAAACAGGAAAGTAGGTAATATCAAGAAGGGAAATGAAACCTTTCCAAAAGCTATTTAGCCTCACTAAATTAAAATAATAATAATTTACAAGCTTAAAATCTCTCTTGTATATACATTCTCATGATTCTGTACCAAAAGAAAGCAGAATTTAAAATCTGCAAAGTATAGAAATGCTTTCTCAGTCATAAGATTTCTAGGATATGATGAAATACATGATATTCAGTCATCTAACCGCACCATTTATACCTTAGCACCTTGGAAAGTGTCACACACACACTCCAAAAAAGTACATTTCCAACAACTGTGGTCCCAGGAGAAATTTCTTTTTCAAAGTAACTAACTTTCAGAGGAATAAAGTGAAACTGAACATAAAAGAAAACTGGAGTAGGAGTCTGTTCTTGCTATATCCTCATCTTCTGAAAAGAATGAAGAGTGCTTAAGAATGCCTCCTGCTTGTGCCTACCCAGTCTTTTCCAGCTACTTAAAGTACTCTCAAAGCATACACCTGAATATAAATTGATACTATTTTCAACTTCTTCTTTTTTCCTGGCTTAATCCCAGTAAAACCACAGCTAAATTCAACTTCTCAAAATGATTTTTTTTTTTTTTTAAACTGAAATTTTACTGAAATTCACAGAGTCATTTTTGGTTTGAGAGTAAGAATAGAAGTTATCAGCACAGGTATCTGACTTTCCTTAAAGTCATGGGATCATTTAGTTTGGAAAAGACCCTTAAGATCATTGAATCCAACCGTTAACCTAACTCACACAGCTGAGAGAACAGCTATCATAGAAACCATGCATGAACTCAAGCCCAATGTTTACTATTCACCAAAAGCAAAAGATGGCATTACACAATGCCACATAATTACACATTACACAATTACTACACAGTTCACATTCCAAAACTTTCATATCTCAGACTCGGACCCTAATGTCAAATGAACATTCTGTTTTAATTAGAGGGAGTTCTCTGGATTATGAGGTACAACACCAGTGAAATGATGACATGACAACTGGTAGGAAAGAGCCACAGAAGCATATAATGCCATTTTATCATATGCATTAATTTCCATTAATTCTGTCTAGACCAAACTAAGATAAAAGGGTCAATTAAGTTTAAACACTTATGGATCATACCTTGAAAACACTAATGCCTCTCTGAAAAGCTCTTATTACATACATTATTCTGCCTACATGTGCTTACTCTAAGACTTAAAGAATGTTTTCACCTGATGGCTAAAAAAAGCTTTAGACAAGGATATTATAAACACAATCTGCATTTACTTGACAGCTAAACTTTGATAAGCTTGACTTGCCAATTAGTTCATAACAAACATTTTACAAGAAATATTGTACAAGGTATTTTTTTTTCAGCAAGAATTCACCATTTAAAATAATTCAGAAACCTACTATAAACAAAAGCTTCAAGTCAAAGCTGTGCATGTCAAAATAAGAACTACCAGAATTTGCACACTGATATTTCTTCTGCCTTACAAAATAAAAAAAATAAAAAAAAAAAAAAAGAAAAAAGTTTTACATACACAAATCTACGTATGTAATTGCACTCCACCCTTCAAGCTGTTCCATATTGCACATTCTTTGGATACCACCTCTCCAACATCCTTACTTCATAGAGCTAAGTTAAAGCTTTAAACGCTCAGTGTTGTCACCTCTCACAATACTGCTGTTTCTGTTGAAGTCCCATCATCAGGTAACATCAGGTTTCAGGAAAACTCTCAAACTGATGGCTTTCAACATGCTCCTGAATTTAATCCATTATGGCAAAGAAAAGCATGTAGCTAATGACATTTTCAAAAGCATGAAAGCTATGAAACCTAACTGAAAAAAAAAAATACACGGAAAACCAGCCCATAATTAAACAGACAAGAACTCCCAAAGGGGCCACAGAAGACTGAAGTTATCACAGTGTCCTTCTCACAACATTTTGTGTCAATCTATCCTTTACACCATCTTTGAATCCAGTTCTTCCTTCATAGCACTTCATGGGAATGTCAATAATATTGACTCAAAAATTACGTTGAACAACTCAATCCTGCTAAGGCCCAAGACCACAAATTCTGCATCACAATCACCACAGCTACTATGCTGTGCAGTTCAGTATGTTAAAACCACTCATCTACCAGAAGATACAGCCCTGCAGACAGCAGCAGAAAGCAGCACAAACCTCTGCCACTCCTCATCATAGGCTGGTGTATTCACCCCAAATATCCAAGCGTAACCCACCACAGCAAAGAGACAGACTTACATTCACTTACCTCACTGCTGAAAACTGGGATGGTAACAGAGCAGAAAGTACAGACAGGCTTACCCAAAAGCAGTTTCATGAAACTTTTCAATTACTGGTCCACGGAGCCTTTAACTAGGGTATTGCAAGTTTAGAAGTACTAAAGAAATCTAGTGACAGATCTAAAGTCTGCAATATGAAAGCACAAAGTTCAATCCTGAAAAAAAGCAATATTTTAGATGCTGATTGTGCTTAATCACAGCACATACTCCGACTGCTCTCCCTTCTACCTGCTAGTCTGGTTGAAGCATATGACAACATGTATATTCAGCACAGCATTAACATGAGGTAACATTTAAAAAAAAAAAAAAGAAAGAAAAAGAAAAAGTCTGACACATGCTGTTCAGGACGCCGTGTTGCCAAACTAAGAGTTACAAGTGTGCACAAAAAAAAAATAGCAAGAGATGCCGTTTGCCAACCTGATGTAGGAAACAAGAAAAAGTATTTCCTTTGACTTGGAACAAAGCCCAAGTCTGTAGCATCATGCCAGGCATGCCCCCTGCTATCCTCCTCAGCAACAAAGCATCTCACCACCGCATCTTTACTTCAGCCTCACAGCTTTAGACTACGTTATCACCAGATTTTCTCCCTGTTTTTTAAATAGTAAAAAGACAAAGAATTTATCCAAAAAGTTTCAACTTTACGCAGTTTTACACGAAACTAACTATTGTGTTTCGCAGTGCTATCTCTTCCCTATCAATTATACTTGACCATTCATTAACCAGAACTTTGCACATAACACAGTCCCGAAGTGAATGGAAGGAGTTACCCCCCACCTACTGCACACTTAGCTCTCTAGCAGAAGTCACATATGAGTTACATTAGTTTGACAGAACTAGTGAAACTGAACTAATATTCACTCCAGTCAAATATTTTCTACTCTCGGCAGCTGTTGACTTCTTTAACAGCACCCCAACTGATGAAGCGTAATTATCAGCTAACAGAAGCGGTCTTAATTTCCTAATGTGGAAAAAAAAGACTGAAGCCTACCCTGAGTTCATAAAATCATTTTGAAATATGCTGTCACAACAGCCTCTCCTACATTACTTGCCTAATACTCTGGCTTGCTATTTGCATGGTGATGCTACGCTGCTACCTCAGGCAGAAGCCAACAGCCCCCCCTGCGAGAAGCTGAGTACTCTCAAATTACAGGTATCTATCTGCTGACTAGAGACCATCACATTAGTAACTTAGTCACTGGGTTTTGATGGGCAAGTTTCAATAAGTGCATTTAAATAAAATTAAATGGTAAACAAAACCAAAAAAGATGAAACCAAACACAAAGAACCCCAACATATACACACCCCTTTACTGTGATTCGATGAAACTTTCCTGCCTTTACATAGTCACACTGGTCATCACCAGAGAACTGGAAAGTGAAAGAGCTCATGATACTTTCATTTCCCAGGAAAGCTGCTCCCACACACCTAGCTTTCCTCCTCAAGTGAAAGTAGAAACACTTTCCTATCTCTGTCCAGGCCCCGACAATACACATACACCTCCCTCAGATTTTTAAGAGCTTTGTTTCATAAATACTTCTGTCATTAATTTAACAAGAGAAAAAAAAAAAATAAACTCAAGCAAAAGCAAAAAGTCAAAGAGTCAGGCTTTTAAAGTAATTTATTCCTACATGAAAACACGTGAAGATGATGCTCTTAAGCTTTTTGTTTATCTTTTATGCTAAGGAATACCAGGAATGTCATGTTTGGCTCTTAGCTTTTGCCAGACAACCAGCTGGGGATTGCAAATCGGCATCTTCACTGCAGAAACTGAAGAGCAGTAACACATAAAGGAACCCTAGAAGCAACCCAGGCACCTTGATAATTCCCCCTCCATCACTGGCAGCCCAAGCAATGGCTGCAAGGGGGAGACTGATGCAGCACCCCAAACAATTCCTGACACAGGTGATGTGTGAGCATCAGATACCTCCAAGCTAGTTCTGCAAAGATCTCAGCCCAGCCTGAGATAGAAGCCTCCAAGTCAGCTGGGGCATCGGGTGGATTGAACAACTTGGCCACTGCACCAGCCTCCAGTGTCCAAGGTGCCCCTCAACCCATCCATGCACATCACTTAAGTTCTCAAGCCAGCTTCTCACAGACTAAATAACTGGACTGTTGACACTTTGGTATGTTCTTCAGTCAGTAAAAGAGAGGAGACTTAGTCATAAACAGCACAGAAATTGCATCTTCCATTCTATTTTTCATTCCTTTTCAGTTAGAGAAGTCCATGAACAACAGCTGAATTCACAGGATTAGAGCAATGCTACTTCCTACTGTAACATACCTTTTCAGGCTTAAGAGTGCAAAAAAAGCAACCGTTCAATTATCCTCCCACTTATCTTTACAAAGCACTTTTAAAAATGTGAAATATTTTTCTATTTTGAGACACAGGTAATTTACTTTCTGACCTTTTCATAGAAGCTGATGGGTTTTGTCATCTTTTGTAGCTGCCATTCCTAATAGCTGTAGATACAGGATTAGCTTAAAAATGTTTGGTATAGTTTTTTAGGAAGTACTAAAGGTATTTTAAAGCACTATTACAGAAGGTTACCAGGATAACATATAAACCTTACATTTTCATATTCTTAAGCACTATTTTTCCTTCAAGGTGTGGACCAAAAAATATTTAAGACATTACTTCAGACATATGCCAGATATAGTACTATAGCTGTAAACTCCTGCTAGTGCAATTGAAATCATCACAAAACTTTTATGAAAGGCTTTCTAGAATGCAACAGGTTTTAAACTGCTATTAAAGGTTTCAGAAAGGCATGGATTCATATTATATTATGCCAATTAAAAAAAAAAAAAAGCCAAGATTCAGCAGGATTGTATAGCTACCAAAAAAGAACCCCAGCCCCTAACCACATGCATACCCCCTCCCAACAAACCACCGAACATTCTCAAAACCAGAAGGCATTCCACATACAAGTCTGACAAGGGCTTTCAAAATTAGTTTCGATCACTGACCTTTGCACCTTGCTCTAGCTTTTAGAAAATACAAAAAGCAATTTATGTAGAAGGCGTAACTACAAGCAATACAAACTTTTTTTAATGAACTTTAAAAAAAATTTCATAACAAGATGTATATTTCTAAAAGCGTAACTCCACAGCATTTCAAATAATTTTTGCAAATTACTTAGTAGTTGGTGCAAATACTTTGAGCAAACCAGTCTGGTTGCTCTGCTCACACTGGCCAAAAAAATTATGTTAAAGCTTTCCATACCAGCAGTAGCAGGCACAACCTCCCATATTCAAGCCCACCGTGCCAAACAGTCCAACCACAGTCAGCCCATTAGCAGGGAGATACATAACCCATCTTCATTTTATGACCCAGGGTGGATTTTTCAGATACAGGAGGACACCTGCAAGCTGGTCACAGACAAGAGCAGCTCTGGCCGCATGATGACAGCGGGAAACTACAGCTTCTCAGATCCACTGGGCAAGTGGTTGGTCAGAAAATCCTGAACTCAACTGATCAAAACACAAAGATTTTAAAGGCTGTATCCTTGGAAGATTGCCACCTATGGAGATGATAAAAAAGAAAAAATGAGTACAACTCCCAAAATACCTTCCTTGCGTACCAAGTCTTCAGTAGATATTCTTTGCAATCACCTCCTGCCGCTCAGAGCTACATCAACATCTCTATTTCAACTGTTGGAGACATGTGACTGCATCATCTTCCATATGAAGAACTACCGCAGTATTAGGAAGTTAGTGGCTCTAGCTTTCAGAAAAAGTCACTACCGTATTATTAGCTAAATCTTTCAACAATAATTATATCAAATACACAGGACAAGCAGAGCAGAAGCACACAGATGAAACAGCACAATTGTCTCATTATCCCAAAAAAGACCAAGAGAGAAGTAAGTAGTATTAGACCTTGGTTTAAGTCACACATTATTTCAAGTGCTAAATATCCTTAAACATTTGTGCGCTTTTAAAAATAAATAAATAAATAAAAAACACCAAACCCAGGAAACAAAGAAAACCAAGCTGAGCCTACACACTTAACTTTATTCTACTATTCCTGTGATTGCACTACCAATATGCTGCTGAATCACAGGTCTGAAATAACAGTGGGCGTGGGAAACCAAAGGACAGATAAACCAGACTTCAAATCCATGTATCAACCGACACTCAGTTTCTCTCCAAAAGCAGCAGAACTTGATAATACACATTGCTGGGAGGGCAGCTAAGTGTCACCCTTTAAAGCCCAGATTCTTCAATCTGCTGTTCCGAGATAAGCATCACAATAATTGTTAGCTAGAGCTGAGACACTGCCGAAACACATATGACCCCTCTGCATCGTTTCTTCCAATTCATAGGAAAATCACCATTCACCCCAGTCCCTGTTGCTGAACCTGCTGTGTAAGGGACACTGGCCAAGGGAAGGGTCTGCACAGCGTAAGAGGCAGCCTGTGACAGTGCTCCCCCAGGAGAAAAAGTCAACTTAAAAGTACAACAGTGTAAGCTGCCCCCGCGGCAGCAGTATGGGACTGCCAGAGTACAAGGAATCCTGCGATGTACATGCCTTAGCTCTTCAGCAGCAAAATGCCTGACAACAACTATTTTACTAGATGGAAATACATACAGGACAAAACCAGAAGCTTTCTTTTTTTTTTTTTAACTCCCCAGCCATTTACCTTTATTCATGCTCTTTAGTCTTAATATGAAAGTTGCAGATAACCTACAGACACCTAACAATATTAAAGCAGCACACTAGAACTGTACACGATGAGAATAACATGATTAATTACTTGCTTCAGAAGATAAATTATAAGTTTTAACTAGGAGTCAAGATGACCAGCAAACATAAAAGAAAAGAGTTTCCTTTGACCCTATCCAGATGCCTTAACTACACAATAAACTAAAGATAGCTTCAGTGGGAAATGGGCTGTTTGTAGTTAGAGCATTTATTAATACAAACCTACATCTCCAAGTACTGCTGAAGTTTGACACATACTTCCTGTATGACAGTAAGAAAACATCTGATGAACAGTGTTGGGAACCACAATTCTGAATAAGGTATGCCGATGACTCAGGCATCTCTTGGAAATCCAATATACTTCTGCTTGCATGTGGTTTCTTCACACTAACAGAAAACAATCATGACAAACTTTGAGGTCTCCCAAACAGACTCCCATCATTTGTGGAGCATGGGACTTTCTTCTTTTGAGGGAAGACCCTGAGTTACTTGTATGATAACCTCTCCACCTTCACAAATTCTCTTCTTATGTGAAAATAAGCTGAACAAAGTTAAAAGTTTGTCATCCAATTAGCTATCCGTTATTCTCACTAACCAATGAGATACACACTGTGGAGTCGAGTAATAATTCTTTGCAAAACATTTTCAAGACTGACCTTCCCCCTTACCCTCCGTCCCCAGCACACAATTAGGGATAAAGAAGGTAACAAGAAGTTTCAGATAACATAATAATCATACTACTCAACAGAAATAGAAAAGAAAATCCTTGCCATGAAAAAAGCCTGTTATTTTACACAGTAATTATCATGCACAGATGCCAATTGCAACTTTAGAATTATCACTAACTTTTTATTTATTTCATTTCTACTGCAGTATAGATTACCAGGTGATCAGCAACAACCAGTTCCCGACCACCCTTGCAGCTTATTCTCAATTTGAAACTAAAGTAATCCTGAACTACTGAACTGCATGCAGTAGTTTAGCTGAAAACTGGAACATTTCTTCTTTAGGACTACAGACAGGAAGTGCAAACAGGCAGCTCTGAGCAGCGTCTACCAAGTATTGCATCTGATACAATAATCAAGGGATATTTAAGTAAACCATCAACAGCAGGCTT
This sequence comes from Pedionomus torquatus, assembly GCA_013398155.1. Lineage (NCBI taxonomy): Eukaryota > Metazoa > Chordata > Aves > Charadriiformes > Pedionomidae > Pedionomus > Pedionomus torquatus. The sequence goes on from VZRU01011522.1 coordinate 277,897, forward strand.
TGTAAAGAGTACTTTGCTCACAAAAGATGTCAGGTGCACGGCATCAGCATACAAAGTTGTTAAACACAGAAGACACACATAGCATGGGACCTGGCAGCAAAACTCTCGCTATGTTAGCCTGCTAGCGCACCTCAATTGAAAACATTACCGACTGAGGAACCAACAGACAAAATTAGTCAGGTCAGCCCTTGCCTTCTTGCTAAAGCTGCCAAGATCAGTGCTAAGTACTTCCAACTATGCTAGCAGTTTCTGATGAGACATGCTTCTCTCTCCAGACAAGCTTCTTGAATCTAAGTTGTACCACTTCAACCAATTATACCTCAATCACTGCATTCCCACTGTCCAGTCATACGACTGGAACCATTTAACTTCCACACTGAATATACAAAAGCAAATACACCCTTATCTTATAAAAGCACCACAAGCCATTTAAAAAAAAAAAAAAATATATCAGGGAAAAGGAGGCGGACACACTGCTAACATCAGTTGTTGCATTAACCAGCAAGTTACCTTTTAAAAAATTTTAAAAGGCTTAAAAAGCACTGTGATTTAATTTGAGGTCTCTTTTACTCTTGCCAGTTCACTTCAAGCAAGGAAGAGCTTCCGAAGGTTTCCTCCTTTTTTCCTTTTTTTTTTTTTTTTTATTTTTGACAAAGAAACGTTTTCCAGGAACTCCAGCTGCACAGCAAAAGATTCGGAAGCGCTGACATTCGTCTCACTCCATTTCACGGTGCACGTTAAATACGACTCCCTAAATCCTGCACTTTTTTTTTTTTTTTTTTTTTTTAACTCCAGCGAGAGAGCCTCCGGAGTCATGTCACAGGCTGGAAACGCTGCTCACCGCTGGCAGGCGGGGGATACCGGGGGAACAGGGGGGATGCCAGGGCAGCAGGGTCACGCTGTGCATCTCGCCCTCTGCCCCCTCTCCTTCCCCGGGACCACAGCGGGGGCTCGGGCAGGACCTCACCGATACGCCCGCTCCCCC
>VZRU01011522.1:279313-307005 GCA_013398155.1 Pedionomus torquatus
CCCCCACCCCCCCCGCCGCTGCCCTTCCCCGCCGTTATCGACACCCGCCGCCTCCATCTTGGCGGCGTCGCCCGCCGCTGCGGGCCGGCAGTGGGCCGGCCTGGGTCCTAGGGGAAGAACCCGAGAGCTCCGACCGTGGGGGAGCCGCGGTGCGGCGGTGGCACCGGGAGCCCCTTGGTTCCCGCCGGCGAGCGGGCAGCGGGGCTTCTCCTGGGGCGGGGGACGGGAACCAAGGCCGCCTGACGGTCACCACCGCCTTTCGGCGTGGAAAGCCCGTCGCTTTTTGCGGGAAATCTGACCGGTTCCAGCGCTCGAGTCGGCGACAGACCTTAGCACCGCACCGCACTTAAAGCTGCAAATGTTCCCCTCCCGACTTGGGCTTAGCTGGGTAAGGTGAAGGTGTTCGGCGTCCGAAATAAACGGGAGCGTCCTTAAAATATTTCACTGCTGCTAAAAGAAATGTGGGGAGGCTGTCAGCTCTCGGCAGCCTACCGTGAATTTTGGCACCGCAGCTAAATGGTGCGGGGGAAGAGATTGTCCCCGTGTCGCTCTGCCCGGTGGAGTCAGAGGGAAGGGACTAAGGTTTGGGCATCGGCACAAGGAGGAAAAAGCCAGCCTTGAAAAGCCCCGGGGGTGATGGGTCGTCCCCACGCATTTCATCAGAAGCAGGCGAAGGGCATCCGAGGAGCCCACCCTACGTTTTGGATGCCTGCACCATAAATGGTGGCTGCAGCCCAGTTGGGTTTCTCAACGCTGGTGAAGCTCGGTCGGTAGGAAAAGCAGAGGGGAGCAGCACAGGCCTAATAGCCCCAAGTATCTAAAAACCACGAGCCCAACACACCAAAATAAGTTGTGGCTACTGCTCATCGGTCACACAGAGCCTTAGCATTTATGACTCTCTAATTCCATTCCCCCGTTTCCCCACAGCAGAGTACGAATCTTTTCTTAAAACTGAGTTTATCAGCTAATAATATCTCTGCAAGATCCTGGACTTCTAAGTAAAACACCAATTTTTTGTACAGCTCGTGACAACCTGCAAACGCTGCCTCGTTTCACTGTAGCTTCTGTGCAGGAGATGTTGCAATTTGATCAATATTTGCTCTTCTAAGGTTTGTTGCTCATAGATTGTTATCAGTTTTAATGTTGTTGCCTTTTATGCTGCAATATACAAGGCGATTTTTAAAACTAATGCTGCCAAAGAATTTATTGTGCAAAAGACAATTTATTGTGCAAAAGACAAGAAACTATGCAGATAATATAATGAGATCAGAAATGGCTTGCAAATTACTTTTCTGGGGATAAGAGCAGAAATTCTCTCTGCTCAGACTGACAGCGATGTATAAGAAAGATAACAGTAGTAGTTTGGTTTTTTTTTATGAAAAGTTTTCTGTTGCAATGTTGTGGGAGAGTACTAGGCCAATTCCTCTGTCCTTCTCTGCAAGTATATAGTCACGCTTTTTTTATATATATATATATACATTTTTACAGCTTCCACAGTGTGCTTTTGACATAGGCTGCACTATTTGTGTTCAGATAATTTTCATCAAAGCTATTCATTACTTGTATTATTTGAAAATATTTGCTTCAATGCAACATTTTTTAAAAAAATAGATTTGCCTTGCAGTATTTTTTTCAAGTCTTTTCTCTGTTTCATTTAACTCAATCGAATAGCTTCCCTGACAGATGGAATGCGTCCAAAATGAATGCGTTGCAAGGAAATTTTACTTTTTTTCCCATTCACCTTAAATTAGGAGAGGGTGACAAACTATCATCTTCCATTAAATTCTTTTCCTTCTCCTTCCCTCACCCCCTGACTTGCCCCAACACTTTTAATGGCTCCTCCCCTTCCTCACTTTCTTTAAAATAAAGAAAGCAAATCCACTCCTGACACGGGGATCTATCATTTAAATACTGACATAATCTGAACCACAGCCATACAAATTAGGATTCTGTCATACATATGGTGTTGCTGAAAACGACAGAATGGAGTTTCATGTTCTGTTTGCAGCACAGGCTCTATAAGGCTTTATATGAAGTACACTGAGCATAATGGTGGAAATCATACCTCATCAGAAAGCAGTAATGATTTTGTCAGGGCTGCAATTTAGAAAGAGCTTTTGATTTGATGATATTAGTATTCCTTAGTGTCTCTAATATAGCAAGGAACTATAAAATTAAAAAAAAAAAAAAAGCGGATTTCTTGGTTTCACCATTCCTTCCTTTTCTGCCTTCAAATCCCATTGACTGGAGCCCAGATTAATTTTGTGCAAACCTAGCAGAGAATTCAGCATGTTAACTCAAGGTCCAGAAGCTGTCACACCTTCACTGGTACAGCACAAAAAGAACCATATAGGAGACTTGCTTTTTTCACTTATGTAATATCATCTAATCTACAGAGTGATACCTGTAAAGTATTGTTTCTGTCACGCTACCTTAACAAAGAGCCCACAGTCTTAAATTTCTGAGCTCCTGTTGCTAGTCTGCAGTGATCATTTAGCTGTCACACTTGCAGAGCTGCAAGCATTTTCTTGCTAGTCTTACTGATGATACTAGTGCAGAGAAAGAGAAATCATCAGAGGCTGCATGATGACATTTGCTTACGAGTGTGTTCCGGTTTGAGGTAAAATGAACCAATTTTCTGTTCAGTAATTTTACTTTTTTAGCTGGGCCTCTTCTAACTAACTAAAAACTGAAATTAACACCACGTCGTTCAGAAACTGTCCACTCTCACAATGATAAGACCTGATTATACCAAGGAATGGTATGCAGAGATGCCCTTGCTTATACAAATTGCTAGAACAACGAAGGTCATTTGATTTTGTTACTTGCCCCGTTGGAGGGTCAGAAGCAGAAAAGTGTAGAGGGGTCATACGTTCAGGGAGGAACAGACAGGACAGGTAAACCAAAACTGACCAACTGGGTTATTCCATCCCATCCACATCATGCTCAGTATAAAAGCTGAGGGATCAAAGGGTGAACTTTTTTTCTTTGCTAGCCAATGTCTGAGGAGGACCCTGTCTGTTCTGCCTATGATCTTGATCCATGCATTTCTGACTCCAAATCTGGACTGCAGCTACTGTCAGTCACTGAGTCCAGGCTGGGACTTTTCCTTATGCCTACTGGCGACATGACTGTCATCCTGGGAACTTGATAAGGGTTTGTATATATTGTATCTATTTCTTTTTTTTTTTTAGTTTATTTTTTTTTAGAATTAATACTTCATTGAAGTAGTTTAGTTCATTCTAAACTTGTAAATCTCCTAATTTCTTCCTCTCCTTTCTTTTTTGGGAAGGAAGGGCCATCTGTTGGTCTGGTTTTGGTAAATTTGGCTGAAACCATGACAGAATCTCAAGAGCTGAAATTCTTTTTTTTTTAATCCCTTCCTGTTCCTTATATTGTTGGTTGCAGGTTAGGCAATCTTAATGTACCTTAAATATCTTAAACGGTATAAGGCATAGATATATCTATATGCCATAGATATATGCCTATACTTTCCCGGAAGTTTATGATGTTTCCACTTAATTGCTCCTCACCTTTTAACAATATTACAGGGTTTGATTATTAAGTGTTTGGCAAGGTGTTGCACAACCTCTTCTCGATCCCTCAGCAAGGCTACCCCTGTTTGCATGGTCTCCTCACCAGCAGTGCTGGAGAAGAGATCCACCTGAAATACAGCCACAGCCTCCCCTCCCCCCCTAAACCAGTTGTTTTCTTCGGCTAGATCAGTTCCCCAAAATGGTTCACTGACTGGCTGCATGAACAACTGTGCCAGCCCAAAAGAGAGGGTGACACAGACTCAGCCATGACGCCTGTTGTGCTTCATTTCACCTAGTTCTTAAATCAGTAAGTGATCGCGCCTTTCTGATCTGCAGACTGCCTGCTTCATGCAAACCCCGTCCCTGCTCACTCAGCTCCTTGTCTTCCCATTTTTGGGAAGAGCAAACAAAATGCTAACCAACCACAAAGCACTTTAGCACATGTTTTATTGTATACAAAGTTTGTGTACAACAAGAAATAGCTCATTATTTCCCTCCGTTTTCAATAGGCTTGTTTTCGTCTTTAATTAAGTGCATCATTTATTTAGGGCTTTAATTATACTGTGGCTGCATTGGTTACAGCTGGGGAAGTACAAGTCAGGACTTCTTGGTTTTCTTTTCCCAAACGTGTAACCTGCTATATTGGCCAGGAGAAAGCACTGCTTTAAAAAGTGCTGTAAACGCTACAAAGATAGAGCTTCTATAATTGACCTTAGATAAGAGTTTCTCTGGATTCACATTTATAAAACCCATTTTGGAGCACTTTCAGTTAGGCCTTTTTGCTTTGCAATACATAGTTCAGTCACCTGAAACAAAGCCATCACCACTCAAGAAGGTTTTTAAGCACAACACCTTTTAAATCAGAGTTTGGTAAGTGCTATGTCACTGGTAACCATTCAAACCATACTTCTGCACTTGCAAAATCTTATGTTGGCTATTCCCTAGGGGAACAAAGACAAACACTAACCAAAGCTGTAACTTAGGAAAGACAGCGATCATTGTCTGAAAGTCTTTTTAAAATCTACNATTCAGCATGTTAACTCAAGGTCCAGAAGCTGTCACACCTTCACTGGTACAGCACAAAAAGAACCATATAGGAGACTTGCTTTTTTCACTTATGTAATATCATCTAATCTACAGAGTGATACCTGTAAAGTATTGTTTCTGTCACGCTACCTTAACAAAGAGCCCACAGTCTTAAATTTCTGAGCTCCTGTTGCTAGTCTGCAGTGATCATTTAGCTGTCACACTTGCAGAGCTGCAAGCATTTTCTTGCTAGTCTTACTGATGATACTAGTGCAGAGAAAGAGAAATCATCAGAGGCTGCATGATGACATTTGCTTACGAGTGTGTTCCGGTTTGAGGTAAAATGAACCAATTTTCTGTTCAGTAATTTTACTTTTTTAGCTGGGCCTCTTCTAACTAACTAAAAACTGAAATTAACACCACGTCGTTCAGAAACTGTCCACTCTCACAATGATAAGACCTGATTATACCAAGGAATGGTATGCAGAGATGCCCTTGCTTATACAAATTGCTAGAACAACGAAGGTCATTTGATTTTGTTACTTGCCCCGTTGGAGGGTCAGAAGCAGAAAAGTGTAGAGGGGTCATACGTTCAGGGAGGAACAGACAGGACAGGTAAACCAAAACTGACCAACTGGGTTATTCCATCCCATCCACATCATGCTCAGTATAAAAGCTGAGGGATCAAAGGGTGAACTTTTTTTCTTTGCTAGCCAATGTCTGAGGAGGACCCTGTCTGTTCTGCCTATGATCTTGATCCATGCATTTCTGACTCCAAATCTGGACTGCAGCTACTGTCAGTCACTGAGTCCAGGCTGGGACTTTTCCTTATGCCTACTGGCGACATGACTGTCATCCTGGGAACTTGATAAGGGTTTGTATATATTGTATCTATTTCTTTTTTTTTTTTAGTTTATTTTTTTTTAGAATTAATACTTCATTGAAGTAGTTTAGTTCATTCTAAACTTGTAAATCTCCTAATTTCTTCCTCTCCTTTCTTTTTTGGGAAGGAAGGGCCATCTGTTGGTCTGGTTTTGGTAAATTTGGCTGAAACCATGACAGAATCTCAAGAGCTGAAATTCTTTTTTTTTTAATCCCTTCCTGTTCCTTATATTGTTGGTTGCAGGTTAGGCAATCTTAATGTACCTTAAATATCTTAAACGGTATAAGGCATAGATATATCTATATGCCATAGATATATGCCTATACTTTCCCGGAAGTTTATGATGTTTCCACTTAATTGCTCCTCACCTTTTAACAATATTACAGGGTTTGATTATTAAGTGTTTGGCACGGCGTTGCACAACCTCTTCTCGATCCCTCAGCAAGGCTACCCCTGTTTGCATGGTCTCCTCACCAGCAGTGCTGGAGAAGAGATCCACCTGAAATACAGCCACAGCCTCCCCTCCCCCCCTAAACCAGTTGTTTTCTTCGGCTAGATCAGTTCCCCAAAATGGTTCACTGACTGGCTGCATGAACAACTGTGCCAGCCCAAAAGAGAGGGTGACACAGACTCAGCCATGACGCCTGTTGTGCTTCATTTCACCTAGTTCTTAAATCAGTAAGTGATCGCGCCTTTCTGATCTGCAGACTGCCTGCTTCATGCAAACCCCGTCCCTGCTCACTCAGCTCCTTGTCTTCCCATTTTTGGGAAGAGCAAACAAAATGCTAACCAACCACAAAGCACTTTAGCACATGTTTTATTGTATACAAAGTTTGTGTACAACAAGAAATAGCTCATTATTTCCCTCCGTTTTCAATAGGCTTGTTTTCGTCTTTAATTAAGTGCATCATTTATTTAGGGCTTTAATTATACTGTGGCTGCATTGGTTACAGCTGGGGAAGTACAAGTCAGGACTTCTTGGTTTTCTTTTCCCAAACGTGTAACCTGCTATATTGGCCAGGAGAAAGCACTGCTTTAAAAAGTGCTGTAAACGCTACAAAGATAGAGCTTCTATAATTGACCTTAGATAAGAGTTTCTCTGGATTCACATTTATAAAACCCATTTTGGAGCACTTTCAGTTAGGCCTTTTTGCTTTGCAATACATAGTTCAGTCACCTGAAACAAAGCCATCACCACTCAAGAAGGTTTTTAAGCACAACACCTTTTAAATTAGAGTTTGGTAAGTGCTATGTCACTGGTAACCATTCAAACCATACTTCTGCACTTGCAAAATCTTATGTTGGCTATTCCCTAGGGGAACAAAGACAAACACTAACCAAAGCTGTAACTTAGGAAAGACAGCGATCATTGTCTGAAAGTCTTTTTAAAATCTACAAGTTAAACTAAAACTATGTGAATGTAGTTTTTGCTGTGGTACAAAACACAATTCCATATTCCATCATTTATGTATCTTAAATAGGTCTCTCACCTTCCAGTTGCTTTCTGACAGTAGATTCCTGTTCATACATCTTCTAAAAGTCAGATGCTACATTCAGAATACAAATTCTGAGATTTAGAGTCCATGTGACTACAGCTGAATTCCTCAGGAATTATGGATTCTCCAGGAACCTGGTTCAAATACCTTACATTTAACCTTGGCCATCTTCACATTTTATTTACTTTCTTGACCACACTTGTGCATTGATCATATATTTCACACAGCTTTCCTGAGAGGCAATAATGTTGGGTTTTTTCCCTATGCAGCTGAAGGTAATTTAGGGCTCGGCAATGAATACTAGTCCTTCCAATAGACATTACTCACCATTTATCAAGCAGTGGAATGTTCCAGAACTTTTCCTCCAAGTACTTCTGTCGTCAGAGAGGTAACTCATGTAAAGGAGCACGTTTCACAACAAATCACTATCTCCACTGAATTTTCTTTGAGGTAAAATAATAATTAACATTCCCCCTGTATTAGACTTCACCTAAATATTATTTCCAGTGCTTACTTTGAAACTATTTCAGCTCAAGCATTTTTATTTTTTAGCGTCACAAGTGTGAAGCGCTCAGATATTCCCAGTCTAAACAATTTATTTTGTACCACAAAGTAATTAAGTCAGTTTTGCAGAAAAATCAATTCTTTTTTTCATTTTTGCTTTCAATCTACTTTTTCAAATGGCAGAGCTTCCTGCAAAGGAAAAAAGTCACATTCTTGTCTTCCATTCGTGTTCTCAATCATTTCTTGTTTTCTGTTCCAGCAAATGCTCCTTGCCCGTGATGACAGCCTATCAAACCTCCCAGACAAGTTTCCCATACATGCAGTCATGTACATGCATGCAGTCTTCCTTAATTAAATAATGACAGACAATTGCTTCATTAGCCAATGACCTCTCATCTGATGGTCTGTGGATAAACAACATTGCTCTCCATCAGGATCCTATAATCCACAGATAAAACTAGAAGGTAAAACTGATGGGAGTAACACTATATTCATAGTTTTCTTCTTTTGGCAAGCTGGGATCTAAAACATCCAGCAAAGACTTGCTCAATTGCTGAAAGAGGCACGTGCCTAATATCCTACCCCTACTATGGACCGGGAAGCTACTTTTGAAAAGGTGGCAAGCTGCTTTAGGTAAGGATTCATGTTTCACAACTGAAGCTTAATGATTCTTGCTCCCATCCAACCACACCGCTTCCTTATCGCAGGATGGTCAACAGCCTCCTTTTCTGACCTCTCCTCTGGAATGAAGGGAATGTTGACACCAAAGCCCTGATGGTGTAGGAGGACACAGCACCCAAATCTTCCATCTCCTGGGAGAGTACTCTAAACACAAGGAGATTAAATAAGTAACAAACATCATTACCGCCTCCCTCGCTGGCTGTATTTTTAAATGTAAGCACCCAAGGCTGCTGTGTGTCATGTTGATTCATTCCCGTCAGCATGCCCGAACGATAGCTATCAAGTGGTCTCAGAGAAGATGAACTGGGGAATACCACGCTTCCCTTTTAGGGAACGTTTCTAGGCACTCAGCCCTGGCAGGGTGGAAGCACACACACAGAAAGAGAGCTTCCCCAGCTCTTAGGAAACTTTACCCATGAGAACTTGTTTGTCTAAAAATTTAGATGGGACTTTGATTTTTTTTTTCTTTTGCTTTTCAATCTCTATTTTCAGTCAACCCAGCTGTAGAAGGGTAGCTTTCTAGAGAACATGATGGGTATTAGCCCAAAGTTCGCTGTATTCAGCCCTTAGAAACATTAAGGGAGACCATGGCCTCCATGGCAGGTGTTGACTACAGTGTGTTCGGGTTTTTTTCTAAGAAAACAGACCTTTGGGATTTTAACAGGATCTTGTAGCATTTTTATAGTATAAAGTTTTCATGCCCTCAGCCCGGAGGTTTTTTAAAATTAGTACTTCTCAGTCTGGATCACACAAAATTACTGAGTAGTAGGTGTAGTAATGTCTTCAAAATTAACTGTGTGCTTGTTTCATATTGTCTGAAAGTTTTTCCCTCTCATATCCAGTTATGGACCTACGTGTCCTTCATTTTCTCGAATACATATCAGCTTGTTTTGTATCTCATTACTGGACATAAGAAATTATATGTAAAAATTCAAGTAGATGTGAAACATTACTGATATATGTATGGTCAGGCTCATGTCATCTTGTATTTGTTACCTGTATAAATAAAATAATTGTCTAAAATATTCTTTGCAGAAAGTAATATATTCTCCATGTTATTTCAATAACCCATGGCATTTGATCACATTTACTGATTGCAACAATAGCAGTTTTCTAAGTCAAAAGGCATCTGAGAAAGCAAAAAAAAAAATGTTTTCTCTTGTCATGGTTTTAACCAACAAGCCCGCTTCTCTTAAATTTTACAAAAGAACACTGACCATTTGTTGGTTGTTGCAGACCATTTCACGTGCCGTATTTGACTTGGTTTATCAGAGCACAGCGTTCATTTGGGTGATTAAAAAGTTAACATTTTAATAATTGATATTGAGGAGGTTACCTACCAAAAAGAAAGAAAAAGAAAGTTTTCAATTAATATAAAATGGCACTTTAAGACCTCCTTATTGCTGTTACTCACTCAGAGAATCGTTGAGGTTACTGTGTGGTGGTTGTCAGTGGGCACTCTAGGCACAGCTGTCGGACTACCTCCAAATGAATATGTGGCTATCATCCCTGTGTATTCACATGAAGGACAATATTGGGCTCCAAGGGTACATCTGGCACTGCGAAATCTGTCACTTTATTTATTCTAATGCGATTTCCAGTCCCGCTTGTGCTGAGACGACCAACTGAAAGCAAAGTCATTTAATACATGCAACATTTAAAGCTGATCTTGTCAACAGACTTCCCTATGACTCTTCCTCATCACGTTTGGTATATAAAAATGAAACCCACCTAATAGTAAAGTCAGTTTAGTGACCTTCAGTACTACAGTATCAGGCACAGCAGACTCAAAGCCTTTAAATGTTAAAACATGGACAGCTGGGGTGAAACATAAGACTGTGTGGTGGGTGACATAAGGGTGACACATTAGATAAACGGGAGCCTGATGAGATGAGATAGGGTCATAAATTGTGTTAGTCACACTATTTGACAAACGATCTCCAGCGGCGCTTGCCTCCCGATGGGGGACTTTCATTGACGATCTTTAGTATTGCATTGCTATAATTTGATTCAACTTGGTACGCTATTAGACATTTGATACATGTTATCAAGAATAACCATTCTTGGAGTCAGCCTTGGTGGCAGAAAGTCAACATTTGTGCAGAAAGGGGGGAGTGATACACTAGCTAGGACTCCCTTCTGCACAGTTAAATTAAGGGTTAATTTGAGGGAGGGAAGGGAAGATTCCTCGACTTAAAATGGAGACAGGACTAAGGTGATGATATTAGTGCTTTTGGTGGACTTGGATGCAGCAGTCTCATCAGAAACATTGCATACCATTTGACAAGAGCTGCTCTGAACAGCAGTTCACATGTTTTATTGAGGCACACTACACATGCATGTACTTTGCAATTTAAAACAAGCTCAATATAATATTCCAGAGAATTGACAAAGCAAGAAAAACTCCAAAGGCAAAAACCTAAGGGAAGTATTTTTGAAAAAAATGGACAAAATGAAGACAATAAAATAATCCGTCACATGAATAGGATGGGGAGTAATTATCTAAGCATGAAGGCAGAGACAGATTAAGAAGGCTTTTAACTGGTCAGCATTACAGGTAGGTGAAGTCTCATACGTTTTAACAGTCCACCTAGAAATCAGGGGCAGAGATATTAATTCTGAGGGCTTGGTCTATTTTTGTTAATCAAGGCTGGGAGATGGTATGGCTAAACATTGTTAAGTGATGACAAAACATTAACTGTAGAAGGATATATTCAATAGCAAGGAGGTACCACGGGGAAAAAAACCTCACAGTATGAGGGCAACCAGCACTCTGTTCCAAGTTAGGTGATTGGCATGGAATTTCTGTAGCAGGCATGTGGGAGGTGGCCACATTATGAGGTCTCCATCACTCTGAGCCTTTGCAAACACACACCTCTGTGGTCTGTCAAAAAGAAGTCATGATGCTTTACTGGAAATATGAGTTCTGTGCACACAGTGACAGAGCAAGACAAACAGAGGAAGAAATACATAATTCCTTACCCTACCAGATGTATATTTGTAGTAAGTTTAAAAATTCAGCTAAACACATTTTATATTGTGTGATGGGGTTGGGATTTTTTGTTGTTTGTTTTTCTTTCATAAATATAAGGAAAGTCAAATTGTCTTCTAGGGGACTTTCTTCTCCAGAGAGAAGATACATGGATCGATGTAACATAGAAAATAAACACCTTTTTGTAAGGTTCTTTGATTCAAAGAGTATATCTATTAGTTCATGCAATGACAAGACTTTGGATCATCACTAGAGGAATTAGGTGGAAGGAAAACTTTGCATCTAGGCATCATACTTAAACACCAGGTTGTACAGACTGTAGAGTCAATTTTGGCACAAGCAGTCACAAATGTGAGGACCCATCTAGAAAGGTTCTGTATGAAGGTATCTGTTTTCTTAGAATCAATATTCTTTATTCCAACCATCAGAATTTTCTTCTTAAAGCCTGCTTTACTTTTTAGAGTCATCAAAACTTAGATTCATGAATGATATAGCTCTACTGACAGGCACGTACCTAAGGCTTTCACAGATGACCAGGAGAATTACTAAAGGCCAACAGAGCCTCTCATCTTTCAAACTCACTACTCCCCCTTCTCTGTAGTAGAGCTCGGACCCAGATCTTGCCACTCAGCCTTCTCCACTGCACAATGGAGTCTCTAGTCTGCCTCTGACAATAATTAGTACTAATTTCCTTCCCAGATGCTTACAATTGCAAATCTTTCAAAACTTAAGTGTCTTCTCGTTTCTAGCCCTGCCAGACAGACACCCTTATGACAAAGCAGGAAAAGACAAACTAAGGAAGTAGATCGTATCAACCCATCTATTATTACCACTTAGGAAGTTGCAACACCTGCTGGTTCTTCCGCAGCTATGACTGCAGCATCATCAACATATCAGATACGCCTTTCATGGACTTCCTGGAAGCTTTCAAAATGCAGGCAGTTAGAAGCCTGCCCTTCCACCAACTAGGTAAGGGAGCTTCGAGTTTGCAACCTATAAACTTGTATCCCCCTCCCCTCCTACAAGGCAGTTGCACTCTCAACCACAGTGCTGTAACTTCAGTGGAGCTCCCTGGAGAAGCTGCTTAAAGAACATGCAGCATGCCACAGGAGCAGAGAGCAGATACTAACTGCTGCGGCTGGAACAGCCCCGTTTCCTCTCCGTATGCAGAGAAGTGCTGCAGCCAAATGCCACAAGACCAGTTCCACAAATCAGGAAACAGAAAAGACAGTAATTAGGAGAAAATAAATTCTTAGATTGGATATGAGGAAGAAAAATTCTTCACAGAAAAAGCTATCAAGCATTGGAACAGGCTACTCAGGGAAGCGGTGGAATTGCCATCTTTGGAGGTATTTAAAAGATGGGTAGATGTGGTGCTTAGGGAGAGAGTGTAGTGGTGGACTTGGCAGTGTTAAGTCTGTGGTTAAACTCAATGATCTTAAAGGTCCCTTCCAACCTAGATGATTTTGAGTAGTGGAATTTTTGCTCCTACAAAACTTACTGCTTGAGTCCTCAAACTTGAGAAATTAACAACTCTTGTTTCTCAGACTCAATAAATTAAAGTGGGAAATTAACAAACTCTAATTATCTTTGGTAATATCTGAACCATCTAACTTTGGATTTCTTACTTTGTCATGAGGAAAGCTGCATCAGAACTACTGTCTCGTTGCCACATAGGGTGTTCATACTGGCAGTATGAACCTATCTTCTCCTATGATGCCACTTTACAGTTTTGACACCAAATAGTTGAAAGAATATAGTTACTAGTAAAAAACGAGAGAACTACTCCCAACATTAAAGAATTAATTTCACTAGGATAGCTTAACTTGTAATTGAAGACTCAGCCTATTCCAGGATGGTGGCAATTGCTTGTTTGAAAAGACTCTTTTCTGAACGTGTGCATAAGTTATGTTGCCATTTAGACGGCGCCATTCCTTGCATAAAATTTACTTTGCATAATTACAGACAGTTTTGCAAAATATTTATTTGCAATCTTTGATGCTTGCATGACACATATTTTTTTCTTTCAGTTGAGAATGTAACAGCCTTACGTCGTAGCTATTTAAATGGGACTAAGGACTGGTTTCTTCAATATCACAGAAAAAGTCTTTGGATACTCATGACGGAAATAACTGATGGTTTAAGACACTATTTCTTTCTTCTATTGCTAGGCCCTCCACAATTCATTACTGCTTATTTGCCAGGGAAAGACATCCCTGCAGAAAAGCAGCCAGCTGGGACTGCATGTACATGCCTCAGATGCAAAGTCTGATGAAGGCTGGTTTGTGCTAAGGCAGCAAACTTTGTGCTGAGACACGTGCAAGTGCTCCACCCTGCCAGGCCAGCTGCAGCAGGGACGGGACACACAGGACAACTTGGAGGGATTGTGCCTTGAGCAACCTCAGCACAATTTGCCAGGCTGACTCTGACCTTGCCCCTGGACTGAAAGAGTGGGTAAACTGCTTTGTTCAAGGAATAAACACAAGCATTATGTGTAACAGGGTACCTGAGTGATGGATGAAGTAAACTTGTGACTTCTGCCATTTCCAAGCAGAAGACTTCAGTGGGAAAGTTCCAGTGCCTTGAGTACAGAGCATTTAGTTCACAACACCTTCAGGTTTGGTGGCCACATTCTGAATCCAGGATAGCGGTAAAACCATTCCATGGTTACTGCAGACAGTTGAGAGCAAAAGAAGGCCTCTGAGCCCTGTGGTTCTGCATAAGAGCCACCAGCTGAGATCATTCAAGACAGTGGGCATGTCCATATGGGGCAGAGAGACCCAGGAACCGCAGGCAGCATCACGGCCTCAGGAGAGCATGGTGCCCACATGTGTGCTGGCCAGTGTGTGTGCCAAGAGTGGGCTGTACCCCTCAGCTCTCTGCTGTAGCTAGGCTGACGGTAACCCTCTGTGAACTGTCATGGCACAAAACATAGATGCCCCCACCTCATGGGCTTAATGGAAGCTATGGGAAGTCTGCTAGCTCACACAGGGCATTAGAAAGGAAGATGAGCATAAGGAGAGCACATCAAATATGGTATACATAGGGGGATTAATCAGGAGAGAGAACAGAGAAAATAACGATCTAACATACTGCATGTCATTCCTAGGATTCACCAAGACTTTCATGTTCAAATTTGCGTTTCACTGGAATTTCTCTTGTGCTTTTCATTAGATGCCAAAAATCTGTATCATTTTCTCCATGTTTTGTTCCCCATTTCTTTTTTCCCTGTGCATTGTTTCTTCCAATTTTCTGAATATTTCCAAAACTCAATTTCACAAAAGCGCATTTTTCACATGTATTAGGTTGTAAAATATAGAAGCCAACTTTTAGTCACTCTCACAGACGTAAAGATAGATCTAAAGTTGAAGTAAAAATGTTGAATGGCTGAGGTATTTTCATGCACAGACAAATCTCATTATAAAACTATAAAGAATTGTCCTGTTGTCCCCTAGACATACGGTTTAGTTAATACTGGATATATTTAGTTTTCAGAGTGTCTCTCCCACACGCAAAAGCCCAGGTAAAATAAGAACATTCAGTTGCCACGTAATGGGAGGATACTTATTAAAACAAAGCTACACTCAGCAAAGCATTGTTCACTTAGATGGATGAGTTGAGAGATGTAACTAGGTCTAACTTCAATGTGAACTTGTACATGTATGATTAAGAACCCATACAACCAACCAAATTAGATTTTTAACTTGACTATGCAGAGTTTGCAGCCTGATTGTTTGGGTATATGCCACAGGCCTGGTTTTACTAGTCTGTTTGCTATACAACTCCTGGCTTACAACAGCTTTGTACGGTGTAGAAGGGAGGTGATACCTGCATTCTTTTATATGACTAAGTTACTCTGTCATGAATCTAATGTATACAAATTAAGATGAAGGACAAGATTCTTCATTCCACCCACGGGAAGGAGTAACTCATTTGAACAGAGAAATATTTCAGACATAGTTTGAAGGGCATTTTGAACTAGCACAGACACGTTCATTTGGTGACAAACACTCCTCTAAGGTCTACACACTCCTACATGGTCTCCTACACAGAAGAATTCTAGCTAATTAATTTGGTAGACTGGATTTCTTCTTCAAATAAAAAAGTGATGGGAAATGCTTGAATGTGACAGAAAAAAAAAATTGCTTCTAGAGGAAATAGATCAAAATCCCTGGAGAAAAAAAGAAACCTGGCCACTAGATGGAGGTTATATTTGCTGGTTGTTCATTTTGGGGGTTGTTACATTCAAAGTGCGGTGCAACGCTCATTGCTCAGCAGCTCAGCACAGTGCAACTAGTCCTTTTTATTTCATATTTTAATTTCCAACATAGAAAGAAGAGCTAGTGAATGGGCTCTGCTTTCTTGACACTCTGTCATGACCAACAATTTTTTGTTGTTGTTGTTCTTTGAAATAACACGATTTCCCAGCTTTGTTCTGCCGTCAGTGGCCAGCTCTCAGTGACGCCTATGGCATGCACTCTGTGGAGACATGAGAGAGGTGGTAACAGCTCATCTGACATGCTCTTTTTGTTTCAAAGGTAATACCCAATTTAAAATACACAGAGGTCAACCTGAACTCACAAGTTGCTAGCAACCAGCAAATGAACAGCAACCTACACTTCAGGTAATTGAAAGTCTTAGACTTCGCAAAAGCATAATTAATCTGAGACCATTAATATCTACAGCTTGGGAAAATACCTTTAGACAGCTTTCACAGAAAGACACAACTGCCTTCAGTACTCGGGCACCTTCCTGAAGAAAATGTAGAACAGGGCTCCCACACTAGGTTCAAGCCATCCCCATAGTAAGCAGGTGGCTTGGGAGACTTTTATCCACTTGCATTTATGAGTTGACATTTAAGAATTTTTTCTCACTTTAAAACCATCAATCAGAAATATTTACAGATTTAGAAAATTGTCGTTAAGCAGACCTGGCCAGGAATTGGATTTTCTATTTCACAGGAAATCTCATGCTGCCATTCTTTTTGCTTATTTCAACCTAATAATTTTTTTTTGAAGTTGCAATACATTTCATACAGAGTTCAAATTCCTTTTCATTGTTTTAAAAAAAAAAAAATTTACACTGTACAATTTTCTAAAAGTGGTAAAAACATCCTTTCCTGGACTTTTTTTTTTTTTAGTGCATATTTTTTCCAAAGCATTTCATCTTTGACAGAAATAATAATGCATTAACAAAAAGAGTCTCTGAACGAGCTACACTAAAGATCATACCTACTGTATTTGGCATACACCTTTCTGTTTCTTTCCTTAAGTTTACAGTTCCTAGATAGCCACATGTGCACCCAGAAGAGGAGCATGAAAATGATGGCAGTCATTCTAGATGTTTTTATGGGTTCAGTGGTTATTTGTTTAAAAATATTCTTAGTAATATTGCTCTAGTACCAGTTTAAATCTGAGTTTAAAATGTCAGGAAAAAAAAAAAAAGCCTAGCTGTATTAGAGCAAACATTAAAATCCATAGCAGTTTAGAGAGCCACTGCAGAGCATCAAACCACTTAAAGGGATCACTGAGTGAAGAAGTCTCTTCCCCTCCCTTCAAGTCTTTTTCCTATGAGAGGATGTTTTTAAAGCTCTCATTACAAAACAGAAATATTGAAGGTCTTTTGCATGTGCTAAGCCAAGTGTACTGCAAGAGCTACTCTTGGAGACAGGCACACCTCTGATCAGCACTGTAAACTTCAAACCCTTTATATGTTGGCCTATACTTTACTGCATTAGGTTCCATCTCTGTGGAGGAAGGTGGCAGAGAAGTTCTCAATGCAGCAAAGTCTGAATTGATAAACTAAATTAATGACATTAGTTGAACCAAGGAGCTCTAAAATAATCACCAATGTACACATATTCACGGCTCCTTAAAAGGACTAGGTGTTTGATTTGTGACTTGTACTTTACCTTAAGGAGTGGTACACTGTTTTTTTACTTGATCCAGGGACTAAACTTTCCGAATACACTGGAAATATCTCACTCTACCAGGCTCAGTTAAAAGAGGCATGTGCAGCATTTATATAG
This sequence comes from Pedionomus torquatus, assembly GCA_013398155.1. Lineage (NCBI taxonomy): Eukaryota > Metazoa > Chordata > Aves > Charadriiformes > Pedionomidae > Pedionomus > Pedionomus torquatus. The sequence goes on from VZRU01011522.1 coordinate 296,460, forward strand.
TGTTTTGACAGACTTTATTTTCTGCTTAAGTGATTCAGCTTCCTCTGGGTACATATGGCCCTCTCTGTGTTTTTAAGAACTGTAATTGCACAGAAAGAGGATGAGGTCATCAGCTAAGTTGTAGTACATTCATTAAACAAGTCATTTCAAATAGCCTTAAATAAATGCAATGTTCTGCAAGTAAAATCAAATTCTCATCTACTTTAAACATTAGGCTTCCAGGATAAATAAGAAAAAAACATCATGTTAATAAAAAGAAACACTGATAACAGCAAACAAAATAGCGGTATATTCAGAAAAGCCAGTAGCCTTTAGACTTCTTTATCCATCAAAGTTTCAGATTCAGGGACATTTTTTATGTCTTAATTGCTGTGGGAGAGCTGAGCAATTTTATCAGATGAGAAGGATGAATACTAAAGAATCTGGCAACAAATTTCAAGATCCAGATACTTAATGTATTCTGCCTGGGTAAAAGTTTTAATACTAACTAGCTAAGTGGGTCTAGCAGTGCAATGCAAGGACAGAGATTTACAGAACGTCTTAAAAGAGACTGTCCAGCACAGAAATGTAGGTCAGTGCCCACCAAGAGGACTGTCTAAAATAAATCAGTCAGTGCATACATTATTTTTTAACTCTTTTAGGGACCTCTCTGAAGTCCAGTTTCGGGTAGATCCCAAACTGTGAAGTTGAAAAGACAATCTAGGATATATGGGAAGGTGCGCCCACACCTGCAATGGCCTAAGCAATTCCAGTCTCGTAGGTAACAACTACGAGGTTTTTCATTGTCAGCCTGTGAGACAGCTGTGGGGACACCGCATGGCAGATGAGAGGGCCTGCGGTACTTTGGTACTTCTCTGCGCTCTGGAGACCACTCCGCAAGTGCAAAGGCACCATCCGTGCCTGCTCTCTCAATACAGATGTTATCATCCACAGCTGACAACCACATGAGGAACGAAGTATTAGTCAGAACTTAACGTCACGTAATTTGCCTGGTGTAAGCAGGAACAGTAAGACCTTGCCCTAAAATGTCACCTACAATATTCTTGAAAAACAAAAGCCAGGTAAAACAGATAATCTGTAAGGGATGACAAAGGGCACACTGATATTCTTAAGAATAGGTGGCTGAACTGGTGGCCTTCAGGTCAGGTACTGAGTACGTGAGATGGTCCTAACTCGCCACCTTTTTTTGCAGCAGTTGTGGAAGAGACAGGGCATGACAGCGGGTGAAAACTGATACCTCCCTCTGCATCTGTGCATGGAACCGTCCCAAGAGAGGCCCAGACCTGGCAGGCAGCCTCCAGCACTGGAAAATTGGGACCATTAATGCAAGCCTACCCCTCACATACCTCCAAAGTTATTTAAGAGTTTTCTAGTCTCTCTCATAAGCCTCCTCTCAAGGGTAGCGCAGAACAGCTGAGGTAGACTTCTGGTCAGGAATGCCCTAGGAGATCCTCTTTCTCTCTGCTGACTACAGAGGGAATCCTTGAAAATTAAAGCCTTAATTTTGTTGAATGTGAATGTGAAGTCCTTATCCATTTCCTTAGGCAAAGCAGACAAATTTTTAGGTTTCAAAAACGTTTTCTGATACAACAGTGTTTGAGATTCAGCCAAATACCTTAAATAATTTCAAAAAATGTTGAGCAACAAAAACTTCTGTTAACAGGAATGCAAGATACAAGCAACCCAGAGTCCCTGGGCTGAGGAAACTACAACTTCTGGTCACTTCTGGAGTCTTTGTGGTGACACTGTATCTTAGAATAGAATCATAGACTCACAGAATGGTTAGAGTTGGAAGGGACCTTAAAGATCATCAGGTTCCAACCCCCCTTGCCATCTCTTGCAGTGAACATTTTTCTCTGCTGATGTTAATATAACACTTAATTAAATAAATTTATTTATGCTACTCTTTATTACTGGGATTGTAGACAACCCATCCTTTGCAGATGCAAGAAAAGGGTATCACGTCATTTAGGAGACGTTATAAGTCAAATAAAGTTTACTAAAAGAATACAAACTATCACAGTAAGCCAGTTTTTTAATACTATCATGGCTGTACTGTATTAGACTCCACAGAGGCCATAGTGAGACAGTTGTTGAAAGCAGCTTTGTTTATTGTTAACCAATAAACTTAGCAGGGGGAGGGATTCCTGTCACAGAGCAGGATATGAGGAAGGAAAAATAACAGTGTATTTCTGTTGTTGTCTTTATTTTGTGATATTCTTTATAATCCAAGTAGCTGATGATGCCGTTTTCTTGGCAGCAGAACAAGAAGCTATTGTAATTAGAAGCAGCTAGGCAATTTTCATATGAAACAAACAGTATATGTTACAGCTTTCTGAAACACTGTAGCAAGATCCAAGGTTATAACAGAAGACGGTGTATAAAGCCCACACAGATGAAATATGGGAGAACGGAATCGGACATGTTGATCATTTCTTCAGCTTTCTCACGGGCAAAGTCAGCCAATGACACCCACTACTCCTATGAATTGTGCTCTGAAGTTGGTGTTACAACTTGGAGCTGAGGCAGGGCAATATTTGAGATCAGTCATGTCTAATCCTGCCACCTGCATAAACTCCTCTGTGAGTGAAGGGCAGCAGCAAGGCTAGGCCTCTGATGCCTATATAGCAATGCTTTTAATTAACACTTTACACAGCAAAAAAGTAGTCACCTGAAAAATGTGACTTTCTTGCTGAAATAAGGCATATGGAGAAACCAATGGGATTTAATTCTTTCCCAGCAGTCAGACATAGTAGAGAGAATCACAGAACCGTAGAATACCAGGTCAGAAGGGACCTCAAGGATGATCTGGTCCAACCTTTCTTGGCAAAAGCACGGCCAAGACAAGATGGTGCAGCACCCTGTCCAGCTGAATCTTAAACATGTCCAACACTGGAGAATCTGCCACTTCCCTGGGGAGATTATTCCAATGATACATCATGTCCCTTCTGTCATTTTATCTTCTGCCCCCTGCCTCTCCCAAAATGAATGCATTTGCAAAATTAGAAAGGGAGAGGGGGCAGGGAACATCAATTGACAACTTCCTCTGTAACTATGGTGTTAAAATTGCAACAGGTAGTTATTTACCTTTGTAAACTGCTTCATAGAATAATACATCAAATGCAAGAGTTCTGATTTTTTTATAAATGCATTCCTCTTGGGTTTTTTTCCAATTGTGGAGTTACGTCAAGGTATCTTAAGAAGGATTATACATCACTCCTGCTCCAGAAGTGGTATCTACCCAGCTAGATATTGCTACGGAGTGACAAGAGAAAGACTTCTGCAGGAGCACAAGTCTTTTTATTCCGGAGCACCAGGCTCTTTTGCAGCTGCGTTTTCTTACTAATGCTATGTTCTGGATTTAAGATGATAGTAATGTTGATAAGACACTGTTTTCAGATGTTGCTAAGCAGTCAGATTTTTCAGATTTCCACAGAAGCTGAGAGGGAGCATAAACACAACAACTGACCAAAGCTGGCCAAAGGAACATTCCAAACTATAGATGTCATGCTCAGTATATAAAGGCGGGGTGCCTGGGGAGCAGGGATCTGGGATTGCTGCTCAGGGACAGGCTGGGTATTGGTCACCAGGTAGTGAGCAATTGCATTGTATATCACTCATTCCAAATATTCTTTAATTAGTGTTGTTACTGTCTTGTTTTCCTTTCCTGTAGTGTTAAACTGTCTGTTTCTCAGCACAAGAGTTTTACTTTTCTTTCTTTTTTTTTTTTTTTTCTTTTTATTCTCCTCCCCATCCCACTAGGGGCATGTGTGAAAGAGTGAGTTAAGTGGTTGAATGATGTTTAGTTGCTGGCTGGAGTTAAACTACGACAGCTAGAAACTAAGAGATTACCTGTCTAGTTTGCAGATCTGCAGTCTGGAATTGCACTGGAGTTGGTACCTGCCTTCAGGCTCAAAAGAGGTATTGCAGGTTCTGGACTCACACAATTCAGTCTGAGCCTGAATTCATCCCCAGACAGTTCAGGTTCATCTTTACAGCAGTGATAGACTAGTAATTTATGGCTCAAATGCTCTCAGATTTTTCAGCAACATAGCATCATAGCCATTCAGTATTTATGGGCTATATGGGTTATTTAAAACACACAACCCTGCCCTGAAACCTAGCATTCTAACTTCTAAGTATCTTCTTGAATAATTAGCATTAACAACCTAAAAATCCAAATTCCCATCTCTGACTGCAAAAGACAACCAAGCAAGATACTCTCTGGGTTGTTAAACAACATAAGGTAGCCCCTCTGTGGGAGTCTCTTTTCCCTGTACTGGGCTCCATGTACCAGCACTGACCCCATTACCTCCTGTACTTGTAGGCAACACCAAGCGTGGGTCCTCTGAAAGCCCACCTGGCACACAGCTCTAGAAAGAGATTTAGCAGCACATTTCCAAGGACATGTGCTGATGCATGCCACTAGTTAGGATGATGACTGTGGGGTTATAGTTAGCACAGGCAGCACCTGCCAGGTCAAAGACTGGAGAGCAAGTCACAGACCTAAGCTGACATTTTCAACAAACAGAATACAGACCTATGTACTTCAATAAACACTTTGAAGGAATAAAATATGAATTTCAGTAAGTCTTATTTTTGAAAGTAATTTCTCCACCACTGTGATGCAACTATAACAAAAATACTTCAGAGTACAGAAGACATTTCAAATTGCCACAAGAATTTCTTATGTGGCGTTTAATTGTTTTTTGTTAATTGGAGAAATATAATTAAGGTTTACACAACTCCTTATTTCCACTTTGCTGAAACTCAAACTCAAAATTGTGTATACAAAATTATTTAACATCTAGCTTTCCCTTCCCAAACCCATACAAATTTATTTTAGGTCTTTAATAATAACTGCAATTCTGTATCTGTAAACTTTTTTTCAATTTGGAGAAAGCTACAAATACATTATGGCACCCTTCCTGGATGAAGGATTGTTAGAGAAAAAGGACCTTTTTCAAGAATTGGATTCAAACTATGGAAACTTCTTCGGCAGGAGAGGATGACTACAAATCTCATCACATTGAAAATAAGTAGAAATCTGGCATTAAAATTTTTGGTTTAGTTTACTACTAAGCTGTTCTAAACATACACACAATGCACATATATGCAGTTTTCCCCTCACATCTATAGAAAGGAAAATGATGTATGAAGAATTTAAAAACAGCAGGGGCAAGCACTGAGACAATATGATAAGAATCATACTGCAGTTAAGATTGGTCCTTTCACTTCTCAGCCAAATCTGTAGCTTGCCCTTCCATACATACCATTGCTCAAAATCTTAACTTTCCTTAAGCTTAACGTTTAATTACATATTATCTGACAAATCTATAGATTTCAGCTATTGCAGGAAGCAATTTTAAGTGAACCTGTTATTGTCTCCATCTTCGCCATCAGTTTTCAAAATGCTGTCAATGTAAACCAGAAACTATAGAATTATTCAGCACAGACAGCACAGCAATAAAAATCCAGAGATTTTTCATGTGAATGTCTATCTTTGGACCTATTTTCTAAGCACAGTTACCACTACATACTCTGCAGTATGGTAACACCCTCGACAGTGACAATCGAGGAATGAATATTACTTGAGTATAAAGTTAAGCATCCTTCGGCTTAAAAGAAATGTCTTAAAACAGGTTATCTACCTTGACACCACACTTAACTCGTTCTACTTTATCTGGTACAGTTAGAAATCCATGTGCTGTTTTAAGATATCTTCAATGTTGAAGCTCAGGATGGTGATCTCAAGGATATAACACCTGAGACTCTCTTCTAGTCTGCTGAAAGGAAGGTGGGGGTAATTTATGGGAATTGAGATTTTATACAAGATGGTCTTGGACTACAGAAAATAAATTCTATACTCCTAGAAGAAAAATATGTCTTATTGTATGAATGAGTACATATTACTATTATTTTAGAATGAGGGAGAAAGAAAAAAAAAAAGGATTCAGAAACCATTAAACCATTCTAAGTCAGCAAATCACAGCAGTTATCACACAAAGACAGCATAGCTAGTGCAGCACTGTAAGACAGCCGAGTTAATTTTAAGCTGACTGGTCAAGTATTAGACATTTATATTAGAAGTCTATCCATGGCAGCAAGGAACTGAGCGTTAACCAGCTTACCTGCTGAGAGTCCATTACTCCATACCAAACTCTTGTATTGCCACTTCTGATACCTTAATTGCTAAATTAAAGCTAATTCAGGTATTGACAACTCCAGTTTTTTATTTTATTATATATTTTTTTATTATTAATAATTTTATTATTTATTTTTTTAATTTCTAAATACTTTTTTAACGACAGATTTTGAGATGATAGTGCATCTTCACAGTGACAACTCCTGCATATTCTCTCACATTTAAAAAGAAAATGAGGATTAGTCCAGAGTTGCAAAGGTCCCACAAATTAGGTGCTATCAATTGCTGCAAATTCAGAAGCATTTGAAATGCACTTCTAAGAAAATCAGATTATTTAATCTTTCAAGTTGGAGGGATTTTTATGAAATTTCTTGTATGACATTTGCATATACGCAGTCTCCTTATATTTCTTATTTCTGATTGATTCCTGGTGTTATAATAATTTAGTTTATTGTGCAGCTATCAGATGATATTTTTTTTCAAAAACTGAAAGAACTCAAAACCTTTTGCAAGTCATGGGGTATCTAAACTTTTTTTCCATCTCTCCAGCCCAACTAAATCTGCACTTTCTGTGAAAGAATTATTGTCACATTGTTGTGCTTCTATAGCATTAAGCACAATAGTACTCTAAGAACATCTGGCAAGAACTAAGGCAGTGCTATTGAACACATATTATATTATAAAAATTAATACCTTCCAAATTGGACTTTATCAATAACTGAAAAACTTTCAGGAATAAAACTTTTTAAGAATCATCTTCCAAAATTCCTTCTGTGTACCAGTATGACTGCAGTTTTTCTTGTGCAGTTAAAACTGAGCATGCAACTACTGCTTACTATTCTTCTACTCTAATGCAGGTCATTTAACATACCTCACATAAGGTCAATGCAGTTTTTGGATATGATTTTTGCAAGGGCTGAGTAACTGCCTCCATTCTCTGAACCTTAAACTTCTGGTATGGGAGATTTCTAAAGAGCCAGTCTGTGACATCTGATACAAATCATGCTAAAGGTTATAGTAGTGGGCTAAAGGCTGTGGTAGTGGAATAAACAAGGCAGAACCTGTTCCTAAAACACTAAACACTAAAATAAAGCAAGAGGAAGAGTAGAGGCATCCTGGTGAATCAGGATGCCTGGAAATGCTCTCAGAGCACTGCAGATCAGACATCAATACTTGCAGCGTCCAACAGGTCTCATATGCTCCCCAAAATAAAACCTGGCGAGTTCCACAGTTCTTCCAAAAAGTCAGCTTCCGCTATAAGGTGCTTGCTGTCAAATTAGTTGTCCCTTGAGGAATCAAATTTTATGCCTCAAATTCTATATTTAAATCCCTACTGCTACATAATCAGGCTATTAACACCATCCACTAACACATTCTTTGAGATTTGGGACAATTCCACAATTACTACATTCTGGCTGGTGTTAAATTTCAGAGTCATTTACTCTGTATTAATTACATCATGTGAGATTATGGTATGACTAACCTCTTACTAACATTATCCACAGTACGTAATACATGCATAGGGCCTCAGTGACAGATTCATTTTTTTTATGCCATACTCTGGCTGACAAGTAATAGTGCTACAGTTTAGTGATTTCTAAGATAGTGAAGGAAATAGCGGCCAGTTTACAGTTACTGTTAACTTCAGCTTTAAGAAACAAGATGAACAACATTATATAAAATCTCATTATTGCTCCACTTCTCCCTATCTTTGTGTTTGTTCCCTTTATTATTTATTCCACTCTACCTGGGCTGAATGTCTCCTTCTCTTCTGCAGGTGACAATAAGAATATGAAGAGGGACTAGGAATGACATGTAATATACAGTATATAAAAAGGTGAGCTTGAAAGTATCAGAACTAAAATTGCTCTTTACTGATGTCTTACACATCTTTGTTTCTTGCCATATTTTAAGCAGCGAATGCAAGCACTTAATAATTTTTCTCAGCTTCAAACCAGTGAATTAAATAAGAATGCTGAAGTCTCTTAATTTGACTTGCTGAGATGGTATCAAATGGAAACACTAAAAACCAGAAAAAAGTGTAGTTACTTTTTCACATCTGTGCCACTTTCATATCAACATGTCCTTACCTGTAAAAGGTTTCAATATTCATGTCATATTTTAATAATCAAAGGAACTCTTTGCACCATCAATAATTTCTTATTAAGATGCAAATCAAGAATAATCTCTGATTTTCTAGCAGAGCCTGCAATCACTTTCTTAATTAGTCAAGCTCCATCTAACATCTGACAAGACTTCCCTCATCATAGGAAAACTGATTTTAAAATTATCTTCTGAATTCACATTTGTGGTCAGCAATAAGGGGCTAGAGTCATATACAATCCATCAAAACGATGTCATAATTTTTAATTGTAACTAAAAATCAGCATACATTCTCCTTAACAAGAGAAAGTGTGAATGCTTTCACTTAGTTGTTCAATCAGCATTTCATAAACTGGTTCTGACACCCAAATTCTTTTAGATGCTAAAATAAAATGTCCCGTGCTAGACAAGCGGAACAGTATTTCACTGACTCAAGAGTTACTTCTAGCTGCTCATTAAAACTGAGTGTTTCTTCATGGTTCCTCTCACATCTTCATAGGTTTTGCAGTATTGCCCTCCATCTTTTAAATACATACCTTAGAAAATGTAAGCCTATAAAGCATCTATGATGATTACGTGATTACTACATCTCACCTGTTGTTGTCATTATATGGACCATAATTAACTGTCAAAATGCTTTGTTGCTATCTCAGCTTGAGTAATAAAATCCTTGAGACAAGCACCACAGCTTGCCTTCATTTTTAGACAGTTTGCTTTCCTCCTAATCAATAACAGATTATTAATAAATTATTAATATTCCCATCCCCTTCAGACTTTCAGTTATATTGAGCAAAAACTTTGCTAAGCTCAACAGGTATCTAAATCCAAGCTGAAGGAGACCTGTATCACACAGTAGCAGCTTTATTTTCTTCATGCATTTTGGCAAGCTGACCACTCATGCTGGAGTTACAAGCATGTTGGGAAACCCTGAAGAAGGTAAATGAAGGCACAGGTTGTTTCCACCCACATTCCTCCAAAGAGGTTGAATATATGTGCTGGTTCTGATTCAACACAGTTAATTTCCACACTAAATTGAAAATTTCCCCAATTTCAGTGGGAGTGCTCAGTATCTTAATTTAAAACTTGAGCCTGAGGAGATTTGTTTAAAGGACCTAATCCAGCTAAATACACTAATGTGAAGAATTTACACAAGCTCGTGCTCTACATTTGCATCTCCCTGAGGCTGTATTCTAATAGCACCATAGCATAAGAGTGTACGGCACCACCAGAGCATTGCCTCACAAATCCGACATCTTAAATCTTTTGAATAATTAAAAAAAAAAAAAAAAAAAAGAAGAAGATACCTATAGGTCAATAACCAGCTGACTATGGATTAACTCAGAACAACATAACAGATGATAATCTGACCAGAACAGTACTCCATCATCCGTGCTGACCACCAGGATGCCAGAATTTCCTCATTATTTCATACAGGCAGTTTTTGCTCAAATTCCTTCACCAGCAGGTCAGAAGCCTGCTTCCCTTTCCACAGAGAGTAAGTGTCCTTGGCCTCAACCTTCCCCCAGTGATAGAAATTGGCTCACCCTGGCAATTTGGCTTCTCCCAGGCAGGACTGCAGTGATGCCCAGCCAGCGGAACACCTTACGCTGGCCATGTTTATGGACTGAAGGCAAAGCAGGGATGAAAACACTGCAGCTTCATCAGAAAAGGCAGCCCACGCTGCGCCTGCCTCCCTCATACACGGCTCCAGGTCCAAGGCTTTGATTTCCTTCTCTGAGATGCTGCCCGGGCCACATCCCCACCTCCCACCGTGTTCTGCCCAGATTCACCTCCATTCTTCTGCATGTCAAACCTTGGCCTTTGCAGCAACTGCAAATCAGCTAAATTTGGGGAGGGGGTTGTGTGTTTGCACCTTTATTTTGTTATTGGCTTTGGATTTTGTCTTCTATTGTGTTCTATCTTGTTTATTTGATTATGTTGCTGGGATGATTTCTGAAAAGACCCCTTGCCATTTCTTCTCTGCCAGCTCTCCCCAAAGCTTCCGTAGCCATCAAAAACCTGCCCGGCCACGGCGAAGGCTCCACAATAGGTGCTCTTAATTATGCCTAACGTTATTCCTTTTTAATTGCACCTATCCTGGCACTCGCGCCCCATTGCTGTGCTGGGCTCCCTCACAGAGAAGGCAGCGATGGGGGCACAGGCCAGGCCGCCGTTGTCTCCGCTTTGTAACCCTCCACACGGCCCCACGGTTTTCACGTCTTCGCACCCCACCCGCGAAAAGCCGGCCGCCCCTCCTGCCCCTCCCTTCCCGGCCGGGGAGCGGCGGCCGCCCCTTCC